>JAFFST010054966.1:126532-144506 GCA_022414735.1 Noturus placidus | reverse complement strand
ATCTTCAAATTTAGAATTACATTTTAAAAACGAACAAACTAAAATAAAATACATTTTAATTAAATACTCATTAATTATTTTCAAAAGCCACAGGGAGCCTGTCATGGATCCTCCGGAAGCAGTGCGCATGCGCCATGCATGCGCGCTGCATTTGCTCGGCTCCGAAGCGGACTTGACTGACAGTTCTAAACACGTGGACTTTTGCCTAGCCCTGTGTATGTTGTTTGCTGATCGCCTGACCCTCGCCTGTCTCTGGATTACCTCTGTTGGATTTACGTTTGGGATTACACTGTTTGACACTGTTTGTAAATAAAGCACGGTTCGCACTGCAATTGCGTCCTGCCTCATTCTCCGCCGTCACGAGACGTGACGGAGCCGCATCAGAAGGATGAAAGAGCCGCATGCGGCTCCGGAGCCGTGGGTTGCCGACCCCTGTGTTAAACAAATTGTGCATGCAGTAAAAGTTCTAATAAGGACTAGTCTTTACTTCTTTACACGTTAAAAATATCCTCTGTGAAAATTTATGGCAGATTGGCAACGTATAATGCAACGTGTAACAAACAACCAGAAATATTTTAGGGGGTAGAAAAAGAAAAGCCAAAAAGACTTTTAATACCCACGTTGCATAAGTGTACACACCTTTTTAATAATTCGGAATGGTAGTCTTCAGAATCAAGACTCTCAAAATCACATTAAAACTAATTTTAAATACTAATTAGTATACCCGGGACATCAGTTAAAGTGACTGATTACCCCAAAATAAATACAGCTGTTCCTATGGGCTGACATCATCTTGGTAACATCCAACTGGCCATAATACCAAAAAACCTTGCCATTTTAACAGGTGTAGACTTTTTATATCCTCTGTACTATAACAATATTTTTAATAATTAATAATAAACTGTGTAAATGCACATTTTTGTGACTAGCAGCTACAGATGATTTGTAACCACCTTTGTTTTTGTTTTGTTTCTACTGTTCTGATGTAAGATGTAGATGACCCGCTTAACAAATTTTTAGCCACCCTTTCCACCCCCACCAATGTCATATAATTAAGGGACATGATAATATGATTGCATATCTCTAAATGATCTCAGAAGCCTACTGGTTGTTGTGTTTTTGTGACCTTTGCAAAATGTTCCTTTTATTTGCAGAGGGGAAATATTTTCTTTATCTTTGTTTGGATAGACATTAATAAATAGCAAAACAATTGTATGTTTTCATCTAGCATGCAATAAGAGTGTGGCCTCCTGCTTTCACAGAAGAAGCCATTTCTTTGAATTTGCAAACAATCAACCACAGACATTTTCCTGTCACCCATCCAATAACCAGAACTCTCACCACTCCTTGTTTCCAACAAGCCTTTCTAAGAACCTTTTTAATTTGAAGAATGCACGATCTGGTTTATTTTTCAATTTGGTGACTGTTGTGATCCAAGTTTGTTACAGCAATTTACAATTTAAAAGTGTTTTCCCTTTGTAGACTGACACATAAATTGCAGAAAGTCAGTCAGCATGCTACCGTCAAGATCCTGAAGCATGTGACTGGAAAAAAAAAGTGTACAAAGGAAGCCTGTGGGTGGAGCGTCTGTGGCGGACTAAGTCAGCAATAATGCGTCTTATCTACGTTTGTCATGTTCAATGAGTGGATTCCCTCTTTGTCTGCAGCCGAACCTCTGGTGGCTGTATTATTTTCGTAATGTATTGGAACATACAGGTGCAGGTCATAAAATTTAGAATATCATCAAAAAGTTGATTTATTTCAGTAAATCCATTCAAAAAGTGAAACTAGTATAATGTATACATTCATTACACACAGACTGATATATTTCAAGTGTTCATTCCTTTTAATTTTGATGATTATAACTGACAACTAATGAAAACCCCAAAATCAGTATCTCAGAAAATTAGAATATTACTTAAGACCAATACGAAAAAAGGATTTTTTAGAAATGTTGGCCAGCTGAAAAGTATGAGCATGTACAGCACTCAATACTTAGTTGGGGCTCCTTTTGCATGAATTACTGCAGCAATGTGGCGTGGCATAGTCTATCAGTCTGTGGCACTGCTCAGGTGTTATGAGAGCCCAGGTTGCTCTGATAGTGGCCTTCAGCTCTTCTGCATTGTTGGTTCTGGCGTATCGCATCTTCCTCTTCACAATACCCCATAGATTTTCTATAGGGTTAAGGTCAGGCGAGTTTGCTGGCCAATTAAGAACAGGGATACCATGGTCCTTAAACCAGGTACCGGTAGCTTTGGCACTGTGTGCAGGTGCCAAGTCCTGTTGGAAAATGAAATCTGCATCTCCATAAAGTTGGTCAGCAGCAGGAAGCATGATGTGCTCTAAAACTTCCTGGTAGACGGCTGCGTTGACCTTGGACCTCAGAAAACACAGTGGACCAACGTCTTGCAGATGACATGGCACCCCAAACCATCACTGACAGTGGAAACTTTACACTGGACATCAAGCAATGTGGATTCTGTGGAACGTTGAATGCCTCTCCTCTCTTCGTCCAGACTCTGGGACCTTGATTTCCAAAGGAAATGCAAAATTTACTTTCTTCAAACAACATAACTTTGGACCACTCTGCAGCCGTCAGAAGCGAGACACTTCTGACGCTGTGTCTTGTTCAAGAGTGGCTTGACACAAGGAATGCGACAGCTGAAACCCATGTCTTGCATACCTCTGTGCATGGTGGTTCTTGAAGCACTGGCTCCAGCTGCAGTCCAGTCTTTGTGAATCTCCCCCACATTTTTGAATGGGTTTTGTTTCACAATCCTCTCCAGGGTGCGGTTATCCCTATTGCTTGTACACTTTTTTTTTCTACCACATCTTTTTCTTCCCTTCGCCTCTCTATTAATGTGCTTGGAAACGGAGCTCTGTGAACAGCCAGACTCTTTAGCAATAACCTTTTGTGTCTTGCCCTCCTTGTGCAAGGTGTCAATGGTCGTCTTTTGGACAGCTGTCAAGTCAGCAGTCTTCCCCGTGATTGTGTAGCCTACAGAACTAGACTGCGAGACCATTTAAAACCTAGGCAGGTGTTTTGAGTTAATTAGTTGATTAGAGTCTGGCACCAGGTGTCTTCAGTATTGAACCTTTTCACTATATTCTAATTTTCTGAGATGCTGATTTTGGGGTTTTCATTAATTGTCCATTATAATCATCAAAATTAAAAGGAATGAACACTTGAAATATATCAGTCTGTGTGTAGTGAATGTATACATTATACTAGTTTCACTTTTTGAATGGAATTACTGAAATAAATCAACTTTTTGATGATATTCTAATTTTATGAACTGCACCTGTATACATTACGTTGCATGCACATATGCACTTTCAGTATTGTGACACACTTTTGTTACATGCCCCCACCTACCCCATCAGCCTGTTACTTCCTGTATAACCACAACCTTTGTAGAATGAGGACAGTCGGTAAAACTCTGTATTGGAGAGCGGTCTTGTTTGGAGCACCTTACTATTTCCTCATTTATAGAATGAAAGTTTCTTTGGTCTTTACCTGTTTTAAAAGTGGCAAATTTATGTATGTATGTTTGACTTTATCTTGTGGAAGTAACTGCTAGTGTGCATGGTTATTCTCTGGCAAAGGGGCTGGTGAAATATAATTGAGTCTCATTCTGATCCTTCTGCCTGAAATCAGCTGGTGAAACATTGATTATAATTTGGTAGTACTGATAATATAGTATTGTTAGTTTTTAGTTAGCTCCCCAAGGTTGCACTTGTCAGTGATTTTATAGCATGGGCATGTTAATTTTTTTAAACTGGCATCACCCTGATAAATATTATATGTTCAGAATATTATACAGCTTCAGAAATGCACATTATTCCGTAGCTCTTGTCAAAAAAGAACATGGGTTAAAAACTGTAGATTAATCATTGATTTTTATTCCATGAAATGCCCTGTCAATCTGATAATTGCTTTTTGGCAACACATCGTGTTGAAAATGACGTACCTGCAGCTCTCATTACTGTACATGACGTACAGTTCTTGCTGTCTGCATCTCCTCATCCAGCCTATATTCTTTTAAAATAATTTTCTTTCCAGCACGAGTGGTTGTTCCCACAAATATGGCACGGTCGTCAGTTTTGTCAAGTCGTGTATACAGGTTTCGCATGAATTTTTGTTAGACAGGTTTGTGATTAGGTCTGTGATTCTTCTAGGCTGAAAGATTGTGTATTTGATGACTCATCTGCTTTTGCTCATGTTGACAAGGCAGCAGAATCCAAGAAATGAATATTATATACACTGAATGTTACAAATGTGTTCATTTGTTCTATGATGCATTGCAGAGAGTCTGCTTTTCACTGAAGAGCCTAGATTGTAGTGCTTGATTATAGTAGACCTGATTGTAGCACTTCATCAAAGAACACCAATTAAAAGCCACATTCTTTGGCCTTGGAGCTCTCGGATAACCGGGAAACCTCCTAACTGCAGTCTGGAGGGGGAAATCAGTAAAGGTAACAATGATATGAGTAATATTAATCAACCAAAAATATGCCAAAAGAGCACACATTATCTCCCTAATAAAACTTGGAGAGAAACTTGGGCTTAGTAGTTGACACGTTCGCCTCGCACCTCTAGGGTTTGAGTCCCGCCGTGACATTGATTCAAAGCAGCTTTACAGAAATATATAAACACGGGATACAGATTTTAAGTGTGGATTAATCCCTAATGAGCAAGTCAGTGGCGAGGGGGGCGAGGAAAAACTCCCCAAGATGATTTGAGGAAGAATCCTTGAGAGGAACCTGACTCCGAAGGGAACCCATCCTCATCTGGGTAACAACAGATAGTGTGAAAGTTAAAGAAAAGTTTATTATGGTTTTTATACGAAGTCAGTTTTTTGTTTAACTAGTCCACTGTTCACTAAAGGAGACTTGAGTGCAAAATTGTATGTGGAAATTGCAGTCCCATGGCCATAGCAGCAACTGTAGTCCCAGCAACCACAGCGAGAATGTCCATGTAGAATTGCGGTCCATGGTACTTAGAGTAGCACTAACCTCGGCAACCTCCAGGCTACACTGCTTGGGGTCATACTCAGTGACCTAATGTAACCTCCAGTTGATGAGAGCTCCATTTATCCAGAGCTCCATCAGGATGGATCAGGCAGGTCCGGAGAGCAGAAAGGGTAAGGGCTACTGGTATCTCCATAATATCATGTGTGGCTCAACAGAAGGGGAGAGGGAGGTAAAGAGAGGGAGAGATTATTAGGTATGCTTACTATCCCATGATGGATAAGACTGTGTGTACTTTGCATAAAAGAGTCTATTCATGGTAAGCTTGAGTAAACAAATATGTTTTCAGCCTAGACTTAAACACTGAGATTCTGTCTGTGTGAGTCCCGGACACTAATTGGAAGGCTATTCCATAACTGTGGGGCTTTGTAAGAGAAAGCTCTTCCTTCGCTGTTCGAAGTACCAACAAATAGTCTGCGTCTTTTGATCGAAGTAGGTGTGGCGGATTGTAGACGACCAAAAGTTTACTCAGGTACTGTGGTGTGAGACCATTCAGTGCTTTATAAGTCAATAATAGTATTTTATAATCACTGCGAAATTTTACTGGGAGCCAATATAGTGTGGATAAGATAGGGGGATATGGTTATATTTTCTGGTTCTAGTAAGGACTCTTGCAGCTGCATTCTGGACTAACTGGAGCTTGTTTATCCTCCTACTGGAACATCCAGACAGTAAGGCATTACAATAATCTAGTCTTATAAGCTATAATCTTAATAATGTAGACGAAAGCATGAACTAATATTTCTACATCATCTAGTGACTACATTTTTTTATTTTTTCTACTTATATTTCTGCAATAAACGAAGGCTAAAGTAAAAGGACGTTAACAAGTATCCGCTGTCTAATGTCTTTGCACATTCCTTAACTTTATTAAGTTGCTATGTGTTGTCTGGCTTTGCTTAAGCATACAGCTGTGGATCATCAGCATAACAGTGGATGGTAATTCCATGTATACGAATAATTTGACCTAGAGGTAGCATATATAAAGTAACAAGTAGTGGGCCTAAAACAGAACCTTGTGGAACTCCGAACTTTATCTCGGTATGCGTGGAGAAGTTTCCATTTACATCTATGAACTGATAGTGACCGGTCAAATAAGAACTGAGCCAGGATAGTTCCGTTCCCTTCATGCCAACAACATTTTCTAGTCTTTCAAGGAGAATAGCATAGTCTATAGTAGGGCTGCACAATTAATCGAATATCGATCGCGATTAAATGGTCATGATCGACTGCTATATTGACGTTTAAAGTTCATCCTTGCTCATAGAAAACTCCGCTGTTTACTCCACTCAAATCACGCGCTTCCTACACTTACAGCCAATCACATAGTGCGGCACAGGGATGACATCATTTTGTAGTGCCAAACCCCGGAAACGGATCTGCCAGTTTCTCTGCGAGCTCCAGCTCTTGTGCGAGGGGAAATCATGACCCTAGCTAGCACAATGCTAAATGGCACTACAGAGTTTCACTGGGACATTAAAGCTGATCACTCTGAACGGGAAAAAACCTTGCAAATAAACTCCGGGATCTACATCCATCCATCCATCCATCTTCAACCGCTTACTCCTTGTCAGGGTCACGGGGAACCTGGAGCCTATCCCAGGGAGCATCGGGCACAAGGCAGGGCACACCCTGGACAGGGTGCCAGTCCATCACAGGGCACAATCACATACACACTCACACACCCATTCATACACTTTGGACACTTTAGACACGCCAATCAGCCTAACATGCATGTCTTTGGACTGGGGGAGGAAACCGGAGTACCCGGAGGAAACCCCCGACACACGAGGAGAACATGCAAACTCCGCACACACATGGCCCTGGCGGGACTCAAACCCCGGACCCTGGAGGTGTGAGGCGGACGTGCTAACCACTAAGCCACCGTGCGCCCCCCCGGGATCTACAGTGCGACTTCATTTGTGACTGAAGTACTTTGTGCGACTGTGAATAAATAGTTATTCGCACCAGTGCGAGTGACCTGTTCGGAGTTGTATAATACAATCGAAATGAAAACTACAGGAAGTCCAAATTGCCTCTTCAAATATAGATAAAAAAAATATTATAATCACTTCATAAAATATAAATAAAATGAAATAATGTTTAATTACTATGGGTTGCATTTAATATTAATTTGACTTTAAGATTAGTTCGCCATTTCCTTATGAAAGCTATTAGCCTTTTTCCTAATATGGATCATGCTTGTGTTAATCTACTTTTAATTAAGACTCTTTATTGTTTAAGATATTTAAAAATAAACACATTATGCTTGTTTATTTACCAACAGTATTTCTCATTGCTATTATTTTAATACAATAAACAGTGACCATGAGCAAGGAGCTAACATTTAACTGTTTATGACCTCCTGATTAAAGTTTAAATTAAAAAAGATTGGTATCTGGATCAGTTTCATTTGTAAAAATTCTGATCGGAAAATCCCTAATGATCACCATTAAACTAAAGCTCTTCGCATCTGACTGGAAAAAGAACTCGCCCAATCACATCCTATATGAGATTATTCAGATATATACACCGTATACACAGAGCGGTGTGAGAACTGACTCCAGCCCAGAACCATGACAGTGGAAATAATAGTGTAGCTTTAAATATATTTAAGAGGAGCAGACATCAAACACTGAACATTGATATTTATTGTATTTGTTTACAAGGTGAACAGGTTAACGTTTGTTTTTTTTGCATACAGTCTGTAAAATTAACTGAAACTGTTGCATTTAGTTTATCAGAAGGTAAATTATGTTCCTAAATTTTGTCATTATTGACCAGCTCAAGTTTTCTCATGACTACTTGTGTGTTATATTGTGGCACATAAATGTTAATGTCTCTAAAAATAAATTAATAATAATAATAATAAAAAACTTCAACTGTGCTCCTAAATTTTTGTAATTAGGTTCAGAAGTGCTCCTAAAATAAATTGTCTGCCTCTCTCCTCCTTTAAACACTGTTATTGCGTTTTCTGCATACGCCTGAATTGTTTTCATTTAGTTGAATATTGTTATATTTGATGCATTTTTATTTTTACTTATCCTAGGTTTTGGGTACAATTTTATTTGTATTTTGCTTGTATGAGATGATGCACTTTAAGGATCAGTCTAGTTTAATGCAAAAATGTGTACATTAGCAGGACTGTAGCACAACATGGAGGTGAATGTAGCACAACATGGAGGTGAACGCAGCTGTCTGTTTATCTAAATGTGAAAGTGCAATAAAAATATGTTGTCCCTAAAATCAATAAATAATTGAGATCTCAATATTGATCAAAATAATCGTGATTATCTTTTTGGCCATAATCGTGCAGCCCTAATCTAAAATATCAAAAGCTGCTGTAAGGTCAAGTTACACAAGCAAGGAGACACAACCCTGATCAGAGGCCAGTAGTATGTCATTTATCACTTTAACCAGCGCTGTCTCTGTGTTATGATTAATCAATCCTATCTGATACATTTCATGAATGTTGTTCCTATGCAAGTACGAGCATACATTTACATTTATTCACTTAGCAGACGCTTTTATCCAAAGCGATTTACAAATGAGATATACAAGCAAAACAGCATAGCTGCTGTTCTACAACCTTTTCTAAGATCTTGGAGATAAAGGGGATTTGATATTGGCCTATAACTGGAAAGCTGACATGGGAAAAGGTCCGGGGTTTTTTAATCAGGGGTTTTATAACTTCTACTTTAAATGATTTACGTACATAACCAGTGCTAAGGGAAGAATTGATTATTTTTAGAAGGAGTTTAAAAAATCTGTTAAAAGAAACATGTAGGTAAGGGATCTAGTATACAAGTTGATGATTCGGTCTCTCTAAGGGGAGAAAAAGATTCTAATTGTTGAGCTGATATTGCTATGTTCTCATCTACAGGGTTAGTTATAAAACTGTCTGGTTTTAATTTAATAGCCTGAATTTCACATCTAATATTTTCAACATTTCAAATTCATGAAATCATCGCTGTTATGTAATAAGTGTGTGCTCGTTTCTGTTGTGGTTTTATTCCTGATTAATTTTGTTACTGTGTTAAATAGAAATCTATGTTTTTAATTTTTGTTTTCTTTTATTAAAGTGGTGGGAGAGACTTTTCTAGCATCACTAAGAGATTGTATATAGTTCAGGAGGCTCTCCTTCAAATGCTGTTTGAAATACTACCAATTTGGTTTGAAGCCATTTGCGTTCTAATTGTCTCGTTGGTCTGTTTTAAGGTACACCTGATTTCCTGATCAAGTTCTTTGGGATCAGACGGTGATCCAAATATAATTGATGTCTCTGCAAGGTTATTGCGTGAATGTACGTTTTACGCAGTAGCAAGGCGAGGAGCAAATATGATCAATATGCAATTTAAACGAGATGAGATAATGGTCTGAGACAACTTCAGACTGCGGAAGTGTTACTATATTTTCTATATTTAATTCGTATGTTAGTATCAGGTCAAGAGTGTGACCCCCATTATGAGTAGGTCCTATTACACTTTGATTGACCCCTACTGAATCTAGAATGGACACAACCACTGTTCTCAGATGGTCTTCTGGGTTATCAAAACGAATATTAATTCGACAGAGGAATTCAGAATATGGCCCTGGCTGTTTGTAAATAATAATTAGCAGAATTGATTAATTTTTTTGTTATACTAGTATAAAGAACTTCAAAAACGTTGAATTTATGACGAGATTATGACAAGATGAGTGCAACACCTCCTCTGCCAGGTAGACGAGGCTGATGTATATAACTGAATCCAGGAGGACTAGCTTCATTTAGTGCCATGTATTGGATTTAATACAAGTTTCTGTTAAACATGTTGTATTAAATTCCTGATCAGTCAACAATTAATGTTAAAGCTTATATATTATAATAGTTAAAGCTTCAGATCGAAGGTGCTGTCTGTGCATTCAGTATGATCTAATTTTATGTTGGTTAGGTTACTAAAACAAACTTTCTGAAAATTTCTATGTATGTTTAGCTCAGGGAACAGACACAGTATTTATAGGATTGACTACAAGTTCTGAATTATTATTTGAACATTTAATTATGATTTTTTTTGGTTTGGCTGTGGCTCAGTCGGTAGAGCGGGTTATCCACTAATCGTGGGGTTGGCGGTTCGAATCCCGGCCCGGGTGATCCCATGCCGAAGTGTCCTTGGGCAAGACACTGAACCCTAAGTTGCCCCCAATGGCAAGCTAGCACCTTGCATGGCAGCTCTGCTACCATTGGTGTGTGAGTGTGCTCTCATTTGTAAGTCGCTTGTAAATATAAATGTAAAAATCAAATTTCTGTAAAGCTGCTTTGAGACAATGTCCATTATAAAAAGCGCTATACAAATTGATTAATTATAATTATTATTAATTACTTACGGCAGGCAGTCACATGGTGTGTAGTGTTTTGGAAATGTTGTCTCACAGGAGATCCACTCCAAGGCTGCTAGGGTGCAGGCCATCAGCATGGAACAACCTAGGACGCTCCCACAACAAATTCCAGTTATTAACAAAGAGCAGATTCTGTTCGTTACACCATGGTATTAACCACTCATTTTAAGTGAAAGGTCTACTGAACCATTCAAGTCCATGTCTGTATGTAGGTAGAGGTCCAGACACGATGATCTTCGTTGCAGGTGATCTGTTTTACCTTGTCTTGATCAAGCTGCCAAAGTCCCTCTTCAGGGTTTCCGTCTGCTGCAGCCTGATGCCGTTCACCCCATGTTATTACGACAGAGGCGGTGCGCTTATCTTTCTTCAGGATTACGGGTACCTGCGCAGTGGCATTAAGAACATGAGCACCAGAAAAACAGTGCGTTTGCACCTTAGCTTTAGAGGAGGTGACACGGATGTTCCAAGCCTCAGATGAACATGGTGTTCAGTTGGTCTGACTGAGAGGGGCGAAGTGGTTCCTGGTGGAGATCATGAAGATCAGGGGCGGCGGAGGGGGAGCGGTCCTCTCTCGGGGTCTGCTCCGCGCCCTCAACTGCTGGTGCACCCAAGGTCAGTGGTGTGTCTGTGCCGGTGTGACTGAGACCTGGGCTGGATATGTTGGTGCACGGTCCCTGCACAAAGAAACAAGGGGTAGAGGTGCTGGGAGTGATGGTACCAGGCTGCATGCGTACCTTAGATTTGTGGACAATAGCATGAGATGTTTACAGTGCAGTTCTTCGCTCCTGCAGCTGGGCCTGTTTTGTTCAGTAGGTCATGGATCTGTTTTTCCACTGCCTCAAAGTCCAACTGCGCCATGTACAGCTCGAATGAGTCCTCAGCAGTACTCAAAGCGAAGAAACAACCAACATATTTGCCTTTATAAACAGCGGTGGATGAGTGAGAAATGTAAAACAAGACTAACAGTAAGGTGATGCTAGTAGGCTACAAGCTAGTCACGAAAGTTTAGAGTTTATAGTGAAACCACGCCTCTCAGTTGACATTAAAATGAACACGATGCTTTAATTTAATAGCAGTGCATGCCATGAAACACAGTCTGTAGTTAAAAGTAAAGAGGAGCAAACTTTCACTTGATGTCTGCCAGCACACACACACACACACACACACACACACACACAGTTGAATGTAATAATTAGATTTTTTGCATTATTATTTATTTATCACATTTTTTTTCCTGTTTCCATTTTACAAAATTGACCAGATAAATATATAATCAAGCTGAACAGGGATTTATTATATTTACTGTGTGCATTTAAAAAATACATTTGAGGCATTCAATTGCAGTTTAACTATGATGTTACCACTGCTGTCTGTTTCTGAAAAATGCTTTAATAACTTAACAAAAGGATTCGGAGAACTGTTTTTTTCTTTTCTTCAGTTCAATGACTATATTTCTTCAAAATGTTCATTGTTTTGTTGTGTTCAAAAGTTTTTCTGCTGGAAACTAGTACATGGAGCCAGTTAGATTGCAGCCTTCAGCATTCTGATGGATGGGGCCAGATTAGTGGGTGTAAGCTTAGGCTGAGGCTGTCATGGATATGCTGAGAAGTGTGTGATGGATGTAATATATTTTCATGACGTGGGATTTTTCAGAATTATTGCTGGATCTAAAGGAGGAAAGGAATCTCGGGGGGGGGGACAAAACAGTCTTGAAACCTACCTTTAAACCTAAAGGTTGGCTCGAGGATGATTATTGTTTATGCTGCTTGCCATTTATAAGCACACACTGAAAGAAGGAATGTAGTAGAATAGTTCTCTCTGTTAATTCACTACTGCTCCTGTGGAAAAATGAGAGGTCCCCATTTTGGTCAGAGGATGTTGTGGATGGGAAAATTTTTTTTTTATCAATTTGTATAGCGCTTTTTACAATGGTACATTGTCTCAAAGCAGTTTTACAGAAATATCATTTTACATTTACAAGCGACTTACTAATGAGAGCACACTCACACACCAATGGTAGCAGAGCTGCCATGCAAGGTGCTAGCTTGCCATTGGGGGCAACTTAGGGTTCAGTGTCTTGCCCAAGGACACTTCGGCATGGGATCACCCGGGCCAGGATTCGAACCGCCAACCCCACGGTTAGTGGATTAGTGGACAACCCGCTCTACCGACTGAGCCACAGCCGCCCAAGGATGAAGATTAGAAAGAAGCCATTGAAGAACTAACTTGGGCAAAATAGTCCGAATAATGTCCATGCTGATGTGTAATGTCCACATGAATTTGGTCACAATTGCTTTTTGCCTTCTTTCATTTTATGTAGTCAATGGAAGTAACTATAAGAAAAAACCAGTAATGCCAGTAATTTTGCAATTTACAGAAAGTGAAAAGAAAATACAAGGAAGGTTTTTCACATGATCAAACCAGTCTTGTAGGTTTTCTGTTTGTGGCTAGTTTAAGAGTGTTCAGACACCTGTAACACTTAAAATAAAATACAATAAAGGAACCATGATTGTTCAATTTATGGCTGCGTGCAATGAGGTTAATACTGATTTGTGTACCAGGAGAACGGAGGATGTTTCCGTTTTAGGACTATATCGCTTCAAAGTAAAATTTAAATGTGGAACAGACGGACATAAACCACACACATTGGTAGGAATTTTTATATTTCCAATTTTTTTTTTTTTTTTTCTGCTCCTTCCAGGGTTACATTTGCAACTACTGCAGTGACCAAATGTTTCAAATCTGTGAATTATTTTTTACTAATGTATAGGGCTGCAACAACTATTCGATAAAATCAATAATACTCAATAATTAAAATAATCTACAACGAGTTTCATCGTGGATTAGTTGGGTCTGTGACGTCATCCTGGATAACCCCCATCAGTGACGTCACTTCATAATGGTGAAAAATGCATTTCTAAGAATTAAACACATCTGAGAAACAGCAAAGGTCACAGACTGAGCTGCCGCAGGAAAAGTGCGCAATCCAGGTCATCCAAAACATGACAATGTTTTGTTACACATTTCACACAAACCCGTAAGTGTATTAACATGGCTTATCGTGTCAGATGCTGTGACAGATACATGTGCTATGTAATGTGTCCCAGACGAGTTTTCTTCAGCGCAGACATAACATTTTTACTTTTATATCCTCCTCTGTAAATGCTAGAAATTCACACAATATTTCCATTTTATATAAAGGCTCATCCTGACAGTGAGTAAGTCTCCGTTAAACTTCACTGAATGAGCGTGAGTCCACGCATGCACGTCAAACAGATGGCAATAGAAAGGAAGCGCGATAAATCTGAATAAAATATACATTTTTATCAAATATAATTAGAAACAAAAGTGATTGTTTCTATGAGAGCAGTAACTGTAATGGGGTTATAATATATAATTGTAGATAAATGTAAGATGTCATACATTTACAGAATAAAGTAACATGTTACCGTGTTCAGATGATTTTGTTTTAGTGATATATATTTTTAAATATGGAATACATTGTTACACACTTCACACCAACTCGTAAGTGTATTGATATGGCTTGTGTGAAATGCTGCGACAGACATTTTTACATATTATACGCCTGAAACATATACAGTGAGGCATGTACAGGAGGAATAAGTTAAATTATTAATTGGTTTTTATATTGCAGTTATTTTCTGCTAAAGGCGGTGAGATGTGGAACTCAACGAAAAGGTGCTAAATAAATAATGATTTGTATAATGAAAATTGATGACATGCATTTTAAAAAGGTGGACTGTAACAATTTTTTTTTTTCTTTTCCAAACAAATCTGCTAACTCAAATTCTGCCGAATTCACATGCTGGTTGCACCTAAATCGAAAAATCCTCTTTTAGGAACTGAAAACGGCTTTAAAAAAAAGTGAAAGAATGCTTTGAGAATAGAAAAGGGAACTGCACAGAACTACTCTAGGAGGACTAGTTTCTATGAGGAAGCAGGAATTAAAGTTTAATTTTACAACATTTAACAGCACATCACGCAGTCTTTTGTCATATTTGTGAGTAGGTTTTTTTTCTGTTTTAAATGAAAGCTGTATAAATGAACATAATCCTAACCAATGATCTCCTCTCTCTCGACCATCCTGACAACTCTTATTCCACCACTCTAAAATTCCTCCGTTTTGGTTAATATGAACAGTTTGTTTGTTCAGCTTTATCTTCCATGGAAAATATAGCAGCACACACAGGGATACAATTTACAACTTATTTGTACTTGCTAAAATGAATGTTGCTAGTTAAATCATTTACAGTGTAGATGCACTGCTTTTTTTCCCGATGAGATGATTAGCTCACATCCTTTGAGGACTTTCCTAGCTTTGGACAGCATGACAGGTGGAAAACCCCCAATGGGACTCAAATGACTGTCAATGAGGAAGAGCTTTCTTAATAATGGCCACTATCTTTGGCTTGGCTCTGTTCGACAGTTCTGTGTAATCTGATGACTTGACTGGGGGAGGAGAGGGGATCCACTTGTCATGCCTCGGTGTTTGTAAAGCAAAGTCTTCTCAGCTGTGGAAAAACAGTTAGTGAGTGTGGGTAGTCGTCACTCTGCGTGGTCTGCTGTGTAGCAGCTTAGTCATAGTGAAACTGTTTGACTGACTTTGTCTTCATCCTGCCTGCTCTCTCTTTGTGTCGAAGGACATCTGCTGGATGTGTTCGTATTTCCTCCACGCCTGCGTTCATTAAGCTTCCATAAACAGCCATTTGAGCTATTCAAATAAACCTCTATTTAACTGCTATTACTAAAGTATAAACCATATCAGTTTCTAATAGTCTGCTTTCAATTGAACACCCGAGTGCGTATTGCCTGCAACGGAAACTTGTATTAGCATGTTAAAACAATAGAATTTTATAATTGAACTGAATTTTCAAGTTGTCGAGTGTAGACTGTTTCAGTCGTTAGGATGAGTAATGCTGTTATGATGAAATATAGTCAGCTACGCTAGATGTGCTTTTAGCAGTGAGATCCGGAGGTGAAAGACTTTTCCTGACCACAGACAATGGGTTCCTGAAAACATTTCCTGGATTATTTTCATATAGCAGCATGTAATGAGTTTTCCAGTGATCACCCTTGTTAATTTATTAATGAGTCAACACTTCCCCCCCCCCCCCTTTTTTTTTTTTTTTTTTTTTTTACATTTTTTAAACATATTTATAGTTATAGGGCAGTGGTAGCTCACTGGTTAAGACGTTCTATTACTGATCGGAAGGTCGTGAGTTAAAATCCCAGCACTGCCAAGCTGTCACTGCTGGGCCTTTGAGCAAGGCCTTTAACCCCCACCTGCTCAGATGTATGAATGAGATGAATATAAGTTGCACTGGATAAGGGTGTTTGCCAAATTCCGAAAATGCTATTACATTTATTGTTAAGGAATATCCATGATACAAGTCTGTTCCTGTTCTTGCTTACAGGATATGTAGTTTCCTCTCACCACCCTGTATTCTCTCTCTCTTGAAGCTGATGAGAGGGGGTTGGGGTGGGGGGAATACAGCTTGTCAGGTGACTGAGAAACCGAAACTCCTCTGTCCTGAAGGCACTACTGTGTCAGGAATCTTGCTGACTGTTTTGAGAACTTTTCACAAGATTCCGTCCTTAAATGTTACATAAATGTTTTTTTTTTTTTTTGCTAAACAAAAAAGAAAGATATTTTTTAAATGATTTTTTAAAATTTATTTGGATTATGTGCAGCGCCTGCCATACGAGTTGTTACATAGTAGTTAATAATAAAAAAATAATAATCACTCCACCGTATAAGGATTTATTTAATTTAAATGCTTTAGCCATTTATGAAACTTGGATTATGTTGTAAAGTAAATACTGTCACCTTGCAACGTTAATTCGAGTTACATTACGTAGTTTGCGTCTCTTGTCATCTGCTTGTTGATGAATGAGCAGCGAGGGGCATTACCCTAGTGCCGCATACATGCTCAGTGAAACGCTAGGAAGAGGGATTGTATTTCTGGAGCATGAGACATTCTAAAACCCTGCTTAAATGTTAGACCAGAATCTGTCCTCACATCACAGGAGTTCTCTCAGTCCAGAACAGTTCAGCACAGTGCTGACATTTTTACACTGTGTTCCCTGTGTTTGTGTGGGATGAAAAATGCTGCGTCATCTCAGTAAATAAGCCTACTCCTAATGTCTCTGCTAAAGCTAAAGACTCCCTACTGATTGGTTTTACAGTTATTTTACCATTTTTATAATTGGCTAAAAAAACTTTAGTCATATTACTATCACTTTTCGAACAGAGGAAGGGAAATAAATTAATATTACCTTAGTCTGTAATACTGATAAGGTTTCCTTAGTTACCGGCATCTTTAGTTGCCAGTGGTTCAGTCTTAATTTGGCTAACGGATGTCTTTAATTTGATAAAGCAAATTTTTAAGCTGGTGTCTTTAACACACAATGTTCTGAACTACAGCTCTATCAGTGGAGTGCACACTTGCGTACACACTGATCAGCTACAAGAAGGATTTTAACACCTGGAGGTATACAACCAGATCAAGAAGTTTAGCACACTCACTCCAGCCTGTAGTCTCCAACCTTGCTAAACAGAAGCAGGTGGAATATGCAGCGTCTCCCCCTACTCCTTTCTCCTGAAGCCTCGCACCCTGCTTCTTTTGTAAAATCATCGAAGGGCTCCTTTGTTCCAAGCCTCTGGAAGGTGAATGGGCCACATCTGCTATCCTCCCACTGAGCACATGACGGGCTGCCTGAAGGGGTTCGGGCAGCAGATGGGCAGAGATTGACTGCAGATTTCCTTGCATTTCAGGCCAAAGGAGCTCCTTTTTATTTTTTGTAATAATCTATAGGGGTTAGGATGGTACTGCATCCGGTATGATCATGTGTGTCTGTACAATAAAAACCCGCCTCATAGATGTTTGCTTTCAGTTTGGTTAGTAAATCAATGTTTTACTCTATAACAGAGACTAAATTGACCAGTTCTTGTGATATGACTGTCATTGTGGATAGTTGGGGTTTAGAGTGTTGCATGACATAGGTCTTAACTTTTTAGCTTTATTTTGAACTAACATTTACAACAAAAATACAATTTTCTTCCTGATTCTAGCCAATAGCAGATGCGCTGTCTGGCCACAAGTTTGTGGACACCTGACAGTCACATTTGTATGTCCAGATTTAATCCCACTTTAGTGTTCCAATACCCTCAACGCTTCTAGGAAGGTTGTCCACTAGCTTTTGGAACGAGGCTTTGTGGATCATTCACTGATTTTTGGGTGAGGAGGCCCGGTACACATTCGGCATTTCGGTTTGTCCCAAAGCCGTTCAGTGGGGTTGAGGTCAAGTTCTTTCTCTCCAGCCTTGGCAAAGCATGTCTTTATGGACCTCACTTCGTGGACGGGGCATTGCCATTCCGGAACATGTTTATGCCTCTTAGTTCCAGGGAAGGGAAATTGCAATGCTACAGCATCAGCATACAAAAGCTTTTCTATTCTAATGTTGTGACACCAGTGTGGGGGAGGAAACACACATGGATGTAAAGGTCAGGTGTCCACAAACTTTTGGTCATATAGAGCACCAAGAG
>JAFFST010054966.1:107515-124784 GCA_022414735.1 Noturus placidus | reverse complement strand
TCCATCCTGCTGTGGGCCTGTGTGGCCAGTGCAGGGACTGGGAATCTTGTTAAAGTTGAGGGACGCATGGATTCCACCAAATATCAGCAGATTCTGGAGACCAATGTCCTGGAATCAGTGACAAGGCTGAAGCTGCGCCGGGGCTGGATCTTTCAACAGGACAATGACCCTAAACACTGCTCAACATCTACTAAGGCATTCATGCAGAGGAACAAGTACAACGTTCTGGAATGGCCATCTCAGTCCCCAGACCTGAATATTATTGAAAATCTGTGGTGTGACTTAAAGAGAGCTGTCCATGCTCGGAAACCATCAAACCTGAATGAATTAGAGGTGTTTTGTAGAGAGGAATGGTCCAAAATACCTCCAACCCGAATCCAGACTCTCATAGGAAGCTATAGGAAGCGTTTAGAAACTGTTATTTCTGCAAAAGGGGGATCTACTAAATATTGAGTTATTTTTTTTGATTGTGGTGCCCAAATTTATGCACATGCCTAATTTTGTTCAAACAATTATTGCACACTTCCTGTAAATGGTATAAAGTTCGTTTCACTTCTCAAATATCACTGTGTTTGTCTCCTATATGATATATTTAACTGATTTTTTTTAATCCTAAGAACCAACGATTTATGAAGGAAAATCATTGAAATAAACAAGGTTGCCCAAACTTTTGCAGACCACTGTATATATATGTGTATATATATATATGTGTGTGTGTGTAAACGTGGTTTTGTTTGCAATTATTTGATTTCCATGAGAGCAGAGTATTTTTTCTGAATATTAAAAAAAAATATTTATTTTTTTACAAATGATCAAAAGGTTAAGTTATAGACAATTTTTTAATTGGTCATATTTACCAAGGGAGCCAATATTAGTGGAGGGCACTGTAAGACTGTCTTCGTAATCTCTCTTACTTTTACATATTTTTGTTAAATTGTATATTTTCAATATTTGGAAAGCAATAGGCCTAATAGGGCCTACAATTGAATCGCTTCTGTTTAGCCCGTCTTTTACCTAGAAACATCATATTCTAATTTCAGAGCTTATTTTAATTGTGTTCATTGATAAAATAGATATGGTACAAAAGGAATAACCTTTACATTATGGGCTCAAAAACACTAATGTGGCCCGGGCAGTATTTGAGTTTGACACCCCCTTGCTAAACTTTACTACAACATACAAACCTGGACCTTGGACCAGCAAACAAATGAATAGATGGTGGATGTGGTACACAAAATGTCTTAAGGTAGTTCTTTATATAATTGTCTAGTCTTCTGAGTCCCAGCTCTGTATTCTCTGTACCTTTGTAATGTTTTATTTCTGACCAATGCGTAATAGAGCTTTTGAGTATGTCCTCATTCTACAGTACCTCAGGCGATGTGGTTTTTATTTATTTTTTTTTTTGTTTTAGTTAGTAATTATTTGTTCCATGAGAAACAAAACCCAAGCAGCAAATGAACCAAAAGTATCAATTTCGCTCGGATTCAGATTCAGTAAGTGTCCCAAGTTGTCTGTATTTATAAAGCTTTGTCTAACATTACACATGCAGCTAATATTTGTAGCTCTCTGTGCACATGTGTTATCAGAGTTTTTACCAGAATATTTGTCTGTAAATACTGGTGACAGGGAGGGTGTGTTATTTTGTTAGTCGTCATTTGGCAGCATTTCGGAGAGTTTTAGTTTCCTCTGGGAAAGAGCCCCTCCTCTTGGACTACGCCTCACGATTCACAGGTGGTGGCGGCTTTCTACCAGTTCTGCCATCTCACACCACATCACACTTGCCACCCGCTTCATGTTCCAGCTCGAGTCATGCCACTTTCCTTACTCTCTCCCTCACTGCCATCAATAAAAATCCCTGCCAGCTTTATTAGATATCTGATCTCCTAACACTTCAGGCATTTCAAAAATATGCAAAAATATAATCAGTAATCCAAGTATCACAATAGAGGATATACATTGACGTCACTTTCCCAGCGGTACACGCTCCCTCGGCAGGACTGAGTGGCAAAACATCCAGCAAAATTGCTGGTTTTAATAGGGGAAGCTGTGAAAACACCAGTATGACTAATGATTATCAGCTTAAATTAAAGGCAGTTGGACTTGACAACTTGCCCAAGACGTTGACATTGGCATGTGGCCAGAAATCAGTTTTCCTGACTTTTATATGTACCTGATTTGGACGCCGGGGAAATACACTAAGCAAAGCTTCAAGGCATACAAAAGCCTTGACGCTTGGTCTTAATTCAAGGCGAGATTTGTCAGAGAAATTAAAGTGACAAGAACACCAATAAACATTCTGGTTGTATGTGCACAGATATGTACAAATTTTTTATTTTGTTCTATAATTTTGTCTGGTAAGATAGCTAGTTCTAGTTTGTTCGGACACTGCTTCCACTTACTAATGTTTATATTTGTGAAGGTAAAACACAGAATGAATGAGCCCCCTTTATTCATTAGTGGAAATAATAGGCAGTGTATAAAAAGAAATATGTAGCAAATTACTCATCATTGTACAACATGAACACCACGTGCCAAAAGAACTTACACTTGCACTGCTCCACTTAGTGAAAAAGGTCTGAATGGTTTTTTGGCACTCTGTAAAAAGATGGTGCCAAGTTCTTGTTGAGTCTGTTACAATCGATCTCACAAAAGCTTTTTTCCATTTTAGATGCGTCTTTTCAGTGTTTTCGCAGAATTCACACTGTACACTTAATGCCAGTCAGTGTTTTTGCCACTCAGTGGGCGTGACCACGGTGAGTACCAGCTACCGTGACCTCATGTACACACTCTCTATATGAATGTAATCTATATTCTACATATGTAAATAAAGTCAAGAGAAAAGCAATATGATCAAAAATACTATTTTAGAGCTTAAATACAAAGTGACCATATTCTGGTTTCCGAAAAAGAGGGCACCTTTTTTCATGTCATAATAGTGTTCAAAACAGTGTTACTATGAATGCAGAGTTTAATACACACTATTAGCATAATTGAAATGTATCCTATATTCTTTTGAATGTCCATGGAATAAAATTAGATGCAATGAGTGTACAATTTCCATCATTTACACATTTGAATGGTCATGTAATACGAATGTGATACCATGAAATTAAAAATGACCTTATATGGCATTGACATTGTTTTGACATTGTTTATTGCTATTGTCAAGCAACTGTTTGACGCCGTACACAACAGCACTTCACCTTCGCGCGTTTGCTGAGAGTAGGCTAATGGTTGAGAGGCAGGAATTTGGCCAATAGTTGCTGCGAGTCTTTTATAATCGACCAGTTGGTGTGTGAGATGGCGAGAATTACAGAGAGAGGTTAAAGCAATGTTAACATGCGCACACATGATGCAGTATTAGACCATAAGCACATCACAATGAAACTGAGGCCGCAACTAAAAGCCAGACACTTTATCAAATTTTGGAAACCCTGGCTGAAATGCGTTTTTAAGGTCTGAAAAAAGGACGTATGGTCACCCTAACAAAAGCATTTTAACGAACAATGTTTTCATTTCTAATAAGTTATCTTTGTGCAAAATTTATTTGCGCATATGACTCCGGACTGGTGAGAGAGAACCAGAACTATAATCAAGCAGCTGTTTATATTGTGTTGTCAAAAGCAAACATTTCTTGGCTTTTAAATGAAGAAAATTTCCTTCTAATAGTATTCCCATTTTTTTTACAAAATGCACCTGTAATCTGATTACTTTGTAATCAGTTACAGTTGCGTCAAAAACAAGGGTTTTTTTTTTGTATCCTTATTACGTATCATAGTTGCATGTACTCCTTTACTCCCCAAGCCTGCTGATACGAGCATGCCCGCATACTCTATAACCTTCCTATGACGCAGTTGTTTGGAAGGCAAGCACCCACCCACTGCAGTGTTTAACCGATGAGCAGCTGAACAACAAGCAGAAGAAATGTATAACAGAAGAGCTCTCTTCCTCTGATAGTAAAACCCACAGGCCTATTTATAATCCATTATTATTATGGTGTCCTAGACCAGATTAGGGGTTTTACGGTTTTAAATTTTCACTGTATGTTGTTACCTGTAGTGCGTCCCAAATTGCACACTTATGCACTATTCTATGCCATTTTGTATGGAATTAATTGACTAAATACGTGATAAAAATGTATTCTGAAATGTGTGTGCAAAGCGCTTCCTTGTATACCTAACAAAAACCAAAAGGAAACATCCAGCCAATTAGCCATCCAGTTTCTGTGCTGCTTTTCCTACACTGGGTTGTGGGGAACCTGTAGCCTATCCCAGGGAACTCTGGGCACAAGATGGGAGACAACCTTGGTGGTGTGCCAACCCATTGCAGGGTACAATCTCGCACAGACTCTCACCATTCACACACACTGGGCAATTTAGAGATGCCGATCTGCTTACAATGTAGGTCTTTGGCCTGGTAGAGGCAACCCCCGAAGCACAGGGAGAACATGAAATGGGCGGGAACTGAACCCCCTGGATGTGAACATGCCTAACCACTAAGCCACCTAAACATTTCAAATACAGAGTAATCTTTCCAGACACGTGCGCTCACAGTATGAGAAGTTCCTGACATGATGGATTCCCAGAGATACTCTGGTAATGATCTATCCTTCCACTCAATGAAAAGGTTGTCTAATCTATATAGGAATTTACAAAGGTATATTTGAAGAATGACTTTTCTCTAAATTCTTGTTATAAGCAGAAAGAGAGAGTGATTGTAAGGAAATGTCACAAGCTAAGCCAGGGCAAATGATTGAAATCTATCTAAAGAGTATTTTGAAAAATTCAGCAGGGATTTAGTTGTCTGATCATACACTGTGAGTAAGCGTGGCACTGTAACAACCCAAGAACAGAGCAAAACATTACACTAACAAAGGATGTTGTGGAAATTACTGTGTTTACAGGAAAATAGCTGTATTTAATTCCGCATTGTTAGATTTAATGTTGTGTAACATCTGAGTGACACAATAAACAATTATTCTTTAGTCATCCTCACACTTTTATTTTTTCTTCTCTTTTTCACATGATCAATATCTATCTAGCATCTGTCATATAAGTCCGTATA
Organism: Noturus placidus; assembly: GCA_022414735.1. Classification (NCBI taxonomy): domain Eukaryota; kingdom Metazoa; phylum Chordata; class Actinopteri; order Siluriformes; family Ictaluridae; genus Noturus; species Noturus placidus. The sequence continues at coordinate 119,720 of JAFFST010054966.1, read as the reverse complement.
TATGAGCCGTTACTATAGAAACAATAACATATTTGAGTACATGGGTCAATATCAGTCATTCATGTTCCAGCTGGAGCTACTTTGCGAGCTGTGCTGTTTTATAAAAATATATGCGCATGAGAATTCAGCCGCTCTGTAATAAGACACAAAAAAAATCCAATGATTTTTTTTTGCAACATTTCTGCAATACGTATTACGATATGCATATACAAGTTTGCTCACAATTTCTGAGGAAAAAAAAGTTTGATACGTTAATGGCTACAAAAAAATTATTTTATTGAAAAAAATGGTTTTAAAATTTCAGCTGCTTCCACTTGCTTTGCTATTTAAAAAAAAAAAAAACTTACTTAATACACTTTTCTGAGATATGAGGTATGTGACACTGTTTATCATAGTCATATCACCCAGCCCTAAATGAGAGTATCTATATCTCTGTAGCTGACGTGCAAGTGGAACTGTTTGAAGAACCAGAGTCGACATAAGCCAGCGTCTTGTCCAGCCTCATTGCCTTAGAAACCTGGTTTTCATTTCAAGGCCTGTTGGATGTGATCAATCACCTTACTGTATCACACAAACTGTGGTTTTTGTTTTTGTTTTTTCCTGAGGTTGCAGGAACTTCAGGAACTGATTCAACAGAGGACCGATGCAGAAAATCGTCCACAACTTTGTCACCCAATCCGTATGTAGCTCGTGCAAAATGTTAGAATCAGTGAAGTGATACCTTGTTAAAAATGACTGCAGCCTTTCAGTATATGATAATGGGAGAGTGCGAGAGGAAGAGACACAAAGACTGGTAGTGCCTGTCAAGCAGTGTGTGGATGACAATTATATACTGCTCAAACAAATAAAGGGAACACTGTGTTCCCTTTATTTTTTTAAGCAGTGTACAAACACACATCCCAACACACTGCTTATGCTAGGTTTATTTTATTTATGCATAAATAAAGGGTGTAATAGGATCAGCGTGATTTTGTTTTGTTTAATTAAAAAAGACAGCTCTTGCTTTACCCCCCCCCTTCAATTCAACTTTATTTGTATAGCGCTTTTTATAATAGCGACATTGTCTCAAAGCAGCTTTACAAAAATATAAACACGGTATACAGATATTAAAGGTGCGAATTTATCCCAACTGAGCAAGCAACTGAGTGGCGACAGTGGCAAGGAAAAACTCCCTAAGATGTTTAAGAGGGAGAAACTTTGAGGGGAACCAGACTCAGAAGGGAACCCATCCTCATCTGGGTAAAAACGGATATTCTGAAAGAGTTCATTATTGATTTATATGAAATTTGCATGGCTCAGAAGAAGCCATAGTCCCAGTAGTCTGGAATTGGAGCAGGTGAGCGCTCCATCCAGAGGCAGGACACCCGAGACAGCTCACGCAGGTTCAGGAGAGCAGAATGGACCAGGATCTTCCAGTATCTCTATAAGATCATGTGTAGCTCGAGAGAGGGAGAGAAATGATTGTTAGGACTGGGATTTAGCATAAAATTTCTACCTAGGTTTTGACAGGATACGCGGTGAGAGAAATTTTTAAATGTCAGGCATGTCAAAAAGCATAACATTCTAGATTATATAATTATAATGTCTCTTGTTATAAAATGTCAAATTCTCTTCAACCAGTGTGCCCCAGACGGACTTACTCAAGAGGTGTTAGTAATGCTGTTTCCATGCCACACTTGAGTTTGTTTCTTACACTGTGGTGTAAGTCATTACCGTAACAGAGTTGTGTAACTTGTTTTGTTCTCAATCACTGGTATAAATTAGCTAGAGCGCATCACAGTCAGGGTTCACTATGTCTGCTGTGGGTAGGCAGACACCATGGTTCATGCATTTCACCAGAGAACACAAATGTGATGAGGACTTCTTGATCATTAAAAGGGTTGAAGGGTGAAGTTCCATTCAGCAAATCATCTGAAGTTGTGGGTCGACACGGTAAACGGTGAAGTGAAAAAACAGCAAGGGTGGAAAGTACCTGTCAGAGTACCTGCATCTTTGCTTGAGATTTTAATGAACTGAACGAACTGTTTGAGAATCCTGAAGATTTCATTAACTGAGAGTGAATGCTTTTGGGTTGATTTCAGTTTGAATGTGCGCCCCCTGCTGGACAGAGCTTCCACTGTGGTGGGCATGGAGAGGAATCCCGAGTCCACTATGTTGGCGATTCTGAGAGAGATTCCCTGTGAAGGCCGGCGCTATGAGATTCTTTCCACTGACCGTCATGAATAGCTGCGTGGTGTAGTATACCAAGTTTTTGTGTGTGCACCAGCAGATGAGCACTTTCTTATTATGGTAAAGGCTTGCTTACAAGTACTTTTTACTGTACTGAATATACAAACATGATTGCTTATTGAAGGTAATGTAAAGTGAAGGTGGATATTTTTTATGCCAAACAAAGTAATGCACAAGTCTGCAGGGTGTCTGAAAAGTCAGGAATCAATGGGAATGTTTTGAATGCCGATTCGCACATGTTCGACAAAATCTGCAAGAACACTGCTGTGTCAGAAATCATGCAGTACCCTACTTCAGAAGACCAGAAGCAGAACACCAGAGGGGGAGTATGTCCAAATTCTCAGTAGGCGATAAATACCTGGATGGAGTACTGCTTCCGGCGAGATTTTGCAGTATGTATCCGATGGACACCTAGAAATGTCAAAAATCTCATAATGCAACGAGACTAGCGCGTCAGCTCCTTTTAAGTATTAAATCCTAGTTAAACAGGACTTGTTTAACAATGCCTGAATAAATTAACTTGTTAAAAGTTTAAACAAAAAAAACAAAAAAAACAGTTGTCACAGCATTGGAAACCTGTGATCTCCATTATGCCTTAGTCGGCCAAGCTAATGGCAACTGATTTACCTCAGCCTGTTAACCATTACATTACTAATTCAGTTAACTTTCCTTATATGCATTTTGCTGTTAGTCCAGTTGCTTTAATCTGGTGGTCTCTTGTAAGATTTTTGTGTTTTATAGTGACTCTGAGGTTTTGAGTGTAAAGGTGAACATGTAGAGCATATGCTGTAAATAACGAATATAAAATTAAGTATATAGGCGGCTGTGGCTCAGTCGGTAGAGCGGGTTGGCGGTTCGACTCCCGGCCCACATGGCCCTTGGGCAGTACACTGAACCCCAAGTTGCCCCCGATGGCAAGTTAGCACCTTGCATGGCAGCTCTGCTACCATTGGTGTGAGAATGGGTGAATGAGACACAGTGTAAAGCGCTTTGGATAAAAGCGCTATATAAGTGCGCCAAAATATAGGTAGCCTATACAAGGTATATAAAGTGCATCCAAAATTCCAGTCTTATGCATTATTCTACACCATTTTGTAGTATAAAGTGTGAGTAGCTGAAAATTACAACAACTGGTGCATTTGAAGTACCCGGATGATGCACTTATTCAGCTTTCACATTACTGATTTTTCATGCTCCATTTCAGACTAAACGCCCAGTGTTAGAGCCCCCCTTTATTCTCATTGGTTCTTGACTTTTTGGACGACCCTGTACAATGTATAAATGCATGGTGAGTGAGTATACACAGAAGTTTCAAATAGAACGATTTGTGGTTATTCCACAAATGAAATCCCAAAATGATTACAATGCTGTGGAAGCAGTGATGCTTGACCATACCTCCGCTGCCACGTACGCCACTTCTACATCTGTAACTTACACTAGACCACACCCCCACTGCCTCAGATGCCTTTGTTTCATTATATACTGTAGATTAAAACGGTATCCTGGCAGACATTCATTACATCCAGAGTGTGTGAGCGATGCGGAGCGGTGTTAGGCTCTGCTCAATATTCAGCTCTGTGTTCACGCTCTGCTCGATCATTCATGACCCAAGTGAATACACCACTCTACTACTGCGAACCCTTTTTTTTTTTTTTTAAATTAATTTGCTATTTTGTGGTTTCACGTGTTTCAGAATGTCACAAAGTGGAATTCGGGTTTGAATGGAGTAGGACGCGAAGTTGGAGGCTCCTGCTGATTTAGATAAAAATTTTAATTAATTTGCGCTTTTTGGTCATATAATATACTTTAACTTATTTTACTCCTTATCTTTGCTTAGAATTAGATTTTTTTTGTAACGTTAAAATATCTGGAAAGAATTCGAAAACCCGAGGTGGCATTCAAACACGACTGAGGCCGAGTGCGCGCGCCGTGAGCGTGTCCCCCTCTCCCCTTGAATCCACGTTGCCGAGCCGTGACTTTGATCTCGCCGCACTCAAGCTTGTGCTGTTGGCTTCATTGAGGAAGGATATCGCTGATATTTTTAATACGGAGCTCCAGGAGATTCTCATGGAAGCGCTGTCTGCTATCCAGCTTGACCTGCATGCTGTGAAAACACAGCAGGTTCATGATCAAGACAACTGTCTCATTGTGGACAACTTTTGGTTATAGAGGGATACACTGCTGTCTCTTTTGGGTTATGGAGACTTTGGGTGTTTTTATGTTTAAGGGATTTTTGGGTGGAGGGGAAATCACTCCGGCTCTAATTGACTATTTATACCCCTATGGTTTACTTTATTAGATGGTTAGTAGTGATATTGATCCCAGCACGGCTAGGACAGGCACGTCTTTTTAAGATTTATTAGTTGGAATGTCTTGGGTATGGTTAATCCTGTTAAGAGATCTAAGATTTTTTTAATATATATTTTATATATTTGAAGCTTTTAAAAACTCAGATATAGTATATTTACAGGAGACTCCGATATGGTATTTTTACGTTGTATTAAAGATCATAGGTTATATTGCCCTTGAGTCTTATGCCTGTTGTTGGGTTTTATAATATCTATACAACCAGCAATAGTTAGTGTAGCCATCATGTGCCGAGGTGATGTGGGTGTAGGGGGGGATGAAAATGAACCACATGTAAAATTACATATAAATGAATCCTCTATAAATGAATCATATATAAATCTTGCTGGGGGGGGTGTTACTGGGGTTAAAAGTTTGACTCTGTATGGATTTATGAAAAAAAATCATATGTAATTAAATCACATGTACATGAATCATAAGTAAATTAATCATATGTAAACTTTCCTGGATGGGGTGGGAGGGGCTGTTATCGGGGTATTGTTATGAAGAAAAAAAAAAGAATGTCACAAAGTGCATTTTGGGTTCAGCAAGCAGCCTGAGCGAAACTTAAGAAAGGTGCTCTCCACTCCTGTGGAATGATCAGCACTTCGCTCTGCTAACATGCTCTGATTACATCAGTGTTCATTTCCCTGTTTAGTATTCACATTCTTCATCTTTAACTTCCTACTCTCTGTATATAAATGCTCTACATAGGCAAGGAAATATTGGGTTCAACAGCCTGTATATACATGTTCCACTAAGGAGTCTGCAGGTTCACTCAAGCACAGATAACTGGCAGGTAAACTGTCATGTGACCTAAATCATGTGCTACTTTATAAACTTGATTGAAGATCGCATCAAGCCTGAGTCTGTCAATGTGTATCCCTGAATCTGATACAAAATGTTCTTTTTGATGTATGATTTGTTTGATACCAAATCATATGTATTGCTTTAAAAAAAAAAGCTATTGGCGTATAAAACGGATGGCACACAGGTGTAATGGTGGCGTTATTGGCTTTCTGTTTGTGTGATGATGAAAGAATAGTCTTGGTATTATTTCATATTATAGCTGCAACAACGAATTGATAATTGATTATGAAAATCGTTGTCAACGAAACTCATCATCGATTAGCTTGTCTGGACGGGGTGCGTTTACGCATTGCATTACTTCCGCTCTGAAAACACCCATCGGCGATTACAGACCATTTGTATCCCATATGACAATAATATACATGAACACTGCACTATGTATTCTGTCATCTAGTGTATGAGTTTTAAAAGGGTAGAATCGTCTCAATTGGAACACAAGCATTTTTTTACTAACTGGAAGTATAAGCAGCTTCCTAGACGATGGCACATTATACGCATGTAACGTGACGTAATGCTGCTAGCTTTAGTAGAAAACCCAGACAACGTTACCTTTTATGCCCAGCATAACCTCAGTCACCATCAAGACAGAAGTGTAGAAGATTGTAACCTGCAAACTTTACAAAGCGGCACTTGGGTAGCACAAAAGCACGACAGTGATGTACGAGCACAAACTTATGTTTATGTCCGAAATGTGCCACTGTGTGCATTGGAATTGGAGAAACTGGTTCACGCTGCTTAATAGCTTCAGTTTAAATCAAGTTTGTCGTCATTATTATACTGTATTTGCGTGCTTGTGTTGCTTGCTCCTCATTCACAATGTAGACGCTGTAATAAACAGTGTAGCGCAAGTAAGGTCTGTAATGTCAAATTAAAATGGTACAATCAAAGTAAAACAATGTCTAAAGGCAGTGAGTAACAGAAACCACAAGATGCAGTGACAGGGAGATTTTATTATTAATTTAAGATTAGTTTAATTACCAGTGTTTTTGTGCATCCATAAATTCTATTGAGTGTGTGTGTGTGTGTGTGTATATATATATATATATATATGTGTGTGTGTGTGTGTATATGGCTGATATTCAATATTAATGCATAGTTGACACCTACTGGTTATATTTTGAGTTGCAGCAGCAAACGCTTAGAAATATGTTTAATTATTAGAATTTTTACTGTTCTTTTAAGAGTATTTAGAAACACTTAATATATGTAGCCTGTAAAAAGGTGTTCAAGTCAGCCCAAGTTGGAGGTGCATCGCATGTTTCATAAATATGCAAATGATTGTTCGTATATTTTGTGCTTACATAATGGGAAGTAGATATAGTATTGGATCTGTTGCAGTGAAGCAGTGAACTGTAACTGCATTCAGATGAATGAAATGCTCTTCGTAAGGTAGTTGTAATTTGACACATTTGCATCAGTAATAGTTTACAGCAGGGGTCTTCAACGTTTTCCAGGCCAAGGACCCCCAAACTGATGGCGAGATGGAGCGGGGACCCCCTAATTATATATATTGTATGAAATTGTTATATCAAACTGGTACCAAAACCTTCGCGACCCCCATGCAGTACCTCCGCGGACCCCCTAGGGGTCGCGGACCCCCTGTTGAAGACCTCCCGTTTACAGTAAACTGTGTCTAATCTGGCAGCCTTGGACTTCATTTGGGCAAGTTATTGCCAGCTCAGTTTTCCCTTCCGGATTAGCATCCCATGTCTGTGCCATTTACCTTCATGCATACACTTCATCAAAGGCAATGTTTACAAGGACTGTTTTGTATCCACCGAGTTCGAGCCTTTGCTGCATTGATCTTAGCGAGAACGATGTGTTACACTTTTGGAGTTGAACTTTTCAGGAAGAGTTAGAATTCGCATAATGTGTTTTGTGTTTGAGACCAGTTACTGTGAAACAAGTTGTTGAAATGGGGAGAATAAAGTTTTTATTTGCATTTCCTTCAGAATTGTGGAATTAATTATTATTAACTTAAAAAAAGGCTTAAAAGGCAGAACTATCGGTATCATATCGGCCGATATCACTCTAAATAACCGGTTATTGGTATTGGCTGAGAAATGTAGTATCGGTTCGTCTCTAGTTGAAGTTGATTTCCACCCCCAAACAGGGTTGTGATGAACCAGTAGCACATATCAGTGCACTGATATCTACTACTAAAGTCTCAACGTCTGTTTTCGTAGTCGAATTTAAAAAAAATATTATTATTTGTGTGCGCTATGTAAAATAAGACCACATTTAAAAGGTTATTTTTTTTTGTGTGCGTTTTTGTTGAATTCTGTTAGATCCAAGAATATTAATTTTGATGCATCACTATTTGTCACATCTTTTCCCCTTTAGTTTTTGGCTGCCCTCTGAGTGATCCTTCAGCATGACAAACATTTCCAAAAGTTTCTCATGGATGAAGTATTGTGGATGTCTTAAACCTTTCTCAATAAAAAGCACATAAAATGTAGAATTTACTCTCTGGGTATCTTGGCTTTGACTGTACTGTGTAGTACTGCATGATTTTTGTGACCCAAAAAAAAAAAAAAGTCTAAATAAAGCATCTCGAGCTGAGAAGTTGTGAATGGAGAACAGGAAGTTAGCAAGAATGACTTGCAGCTTTATTGCAGTAGTTTATAGCCACATCCTCTTATTTGAGCTATAAACAATGTAATAGTGCAGTGATGCTGAAAGACTCTGTATACTGCTGTACTAACCTCTTTGCTCTCATTTTACCATTAAAAAAAATACATTCAGTGACCTGAACCTTATTCTTTTGATTAAAACACTATTTAAAAAGGTAGTGGTAGTGAATAGCTCTTCTCTGCAGCTTTGTGTTTGATGACTAGTGTTTTGAATTTAAAATGTTTTGCAACTGCTTTAATTATGTTTGTTGCATTCAGTTACAGACTTCTTCATAGCCCTCAAGCAGCTAATGTGTCTCATCATTTTGGAAATGTTTGTGTTCATGATATTCTGAAGGACAACTGCTTGGAAACAGTGGCGTCATGAAGGTGTCTCATACCTCTTGTCCAGCATATTAGCAAAAAAGTAGGGTTGTCAAAAGTATCGGTACTGCAGTACTAAAAAGAAAAAAAGTTGACGTACCAGATGTTCATAAGTACTTGTAGTACTGGGTCAACCCAGTACTGATGTGCTGCCTGACAGGTGGTCAGTCGGGAACTTTTCATGGATGCATCGTGCCACAAAAAGAGCCAAACAGAGCCATATATATATATATATATATATATATATATATATATATATATATATATATATATATATATAAGCCTACTATACTGTAGACAAGATACATGTATTTCTCTCGGATGCTTCTTTTCTGCTTTTGTTGCTATTTACTACGAATATCCCTAATATTTATGTGTGGATAGATTAACTGTGCTTTCAGGAAGAGCGGCTTCTTAACTGCAGTATTTATTTAAGAAGTTCAATCAGGCGAGTTTAAAATGATGGTAGCGGTTGCATTAGGAATGCTGTAGCATAGTTTAATGGGAGTGTTTTATTGCAAGAAAACATCCTCATTTTTTGCATACTTAATGGTTAGCATACGTGCGTGTACTACTAATACAGTCAGGAGTGCTTATTAACCATTTAATGCTTTAACTTTTATAGGGGTAAAATAAATGGGAGGACATGATGAGGTTTACTAATTTTACACACCAGAGGCTTTTTGATGAGCTTTATATCTGAAATTTATGTGTTAGAAAATAATAGATGTGTGGCTAGCACTGTTTGCCTTTAATATCAGTCAGTCAGAAAAACATTTCTACTCTTGTCTGGATAACTTTAGCTTTAATAATGATGCACTTGAAGTACAGAATGGCATTTAAAAAAAAATGTTTTTATATTGATATTTAACTTTGTTAATTAAATTGTGTGTTTAATTAGCATGTTTTTGTGTTTTGCTTAGGTACAGAAATTCGTGCAGAGTACCGTGGATTTTTACTGATATTGGTAATTTTGTTGCCGTGACAACCCTACAAGAACGCATTACTAAATCTACTCTGAAACATTACCAATTTGCATAAATGTACATTTTTTTAATATATAATTAGAATAAACTAAAAGAACATTAAATCTGAAGGTACTGTCTTCTAGACATTTTGTCTCAGAGTTATTCTTGTGAGTTCAAGCAGCCTACGTTTTGACCTTCCTGGGCTTTAAAGTGGATCAATGAATTTTCATTTTCATCTGCTATATGAATCATAGTTAAAATAGTTTCAGAGCACCATTTGTTTGATTTTATCTATTGTTGAATCAGTGTGAAACTTCAAATGGGAAGTAACCTGGCAAGTTTATCCAGTCACATTGCTGCGTGAGACTGGATTACTTTCATAAACAGTGCAGGGCCATACCTAAATACACTCGACGTTGAACACCAGATGACCAGACATGAAATCTGTTTCTCGAGCTGCACACAGACTCGAGCAGATTTCAAGAATGACCAGACATAACCAATCTCTGAGTGAAAACAGACTGGGAAAAGTGTGGGGGGGGGGAAACTAAATCCCATTATTGTAGTTTGCCATGAAAACCTTTTTGAAATGCTTGCTAGCTCAGCGTTGTACAGAGTTTCACTTCTCCTTGTGTGCTACCCCGCCTTTCCTGATTTAATTATAAAAGGGCACTAATAAAGGAAACGAGTCACTGTAGCAGGGGTGGACATTTTCTAAGACTGGCCACAGTGAACAAGTGCGTGGTGTAATGAAGAGGTGTCCAAAAGGGGGAGCCAAAACTACATATCATCTGAATGTTGTCGACCATTCAAGAGATCAGTTTTTCATTCTAGTCAACACTAGAATCGAAACTTGCTTCATAACGCCTGCTATTTTATAATAAAGTTTGCTTAAAGGTTCAAACAGCTGCAAAATAATACTTCAGTGATGCATGATTTACTGGTGTGAATGCTATTTTATTGTGAATTATTATTTATTTCAGTGCTGTGAATGCTTTATTGTTATTTATTTGGATGCTCCGTGCCAGATTTTGGGAGCTTTGAGTCTGGCATTTGTCTTAGCCACATCATTTTTCAGATTCCGTGGTAAACACTTATTTTCTGTCAGGCATCAAATAAAGAAATAAATAAATAATAATCCATCCATCCATCCATCTTCAACCGCTTACTCCTTTACAGGGTCACAGGGAACCTGGAGCCTATCCCAGGAGGCATCGGGCACAAGGCGGGGTACACCCTGGACAGGGTGCCAGTCCATCGCAGGGCACAATCACATACACACTCTAATAATAATTTTTAAAAATTGAAATGCAATTGACCAGCCAAAGACTTTGAGAGCTCCTAAGCTTACCACTGTTCAAGTGCAAAATGCATTGTGCTTTACACATGTGATGCTTAATCACATTGAATTTAGGCTTTAAATAATGCATTTCTTTTAGAATTACATTAACACTTCCTATCTAGCAAACTTGGCTAGCCAGTTTCTCACTTTCTTTTCTAGTCACATAACTGATGTATCATATGGCCAGTCACATCCACCATTTGCGAACTGAATGCACACATTTTGTTATCCAGCAGCACTTTATAAGTTAAATGTCTACCACTTGCCACATTTGCAATTGTTTTTGCAGTTAATATCAGCACACTTGTTAAATGATTGATTTCCTCTCTTCTGTAGATGCTGCAGGACTGTCCCAAAGCCAGGCGTGAAGTAGAGTTGCATTGGCGAGCATCACCCTGTACTCACATCGTGCGCATCATTGATGTGTACGAGAACCTATACCAGAGTCGCAAGTGCTTACTCATCGTCATGGAGTGGTGAGTCATATGTCTGCCACAGTCTTACTTGTGTCTCTATCGCAATGAGTGAATGCGTTGAAGACGTGCATCCCCCAACCCAAAGTGTGCCCGCTTGAGAGTCCATAATAATGAAATCCGAGTACGTTCTTGACTGGCACACCGCTGATATTGATTCAGCGTGGTCTTCCCGCTTAGTGCTCTATATCTCCACTGAGCAGTGCCTAATGACTGCAATCCTCTTTCATCTCTTATTGCAAGCAGTAAAGTAATTGTCTATTATTGAATCATTTAGGTACCCGATTATCAATCCTGAACCAACTCATCTCTGGTGCCATATTGCTATCAGGAGGTTTTGCTGTGCTGTCTGCGTAAAACAAGTACTAGCAGATGTTTACAACCACCGATTTATAGTAAATGCATGATCTGGCACTGCTGTTAGCATAAGTGAGCTAGGGGAAAAAACAGGCCCCTTCGGTTTTAGCGTATAGAAACGCATGTTTCCTGAGAGAGTGACCTCTTCTCCATATAGTACACACAACAAAGATTTAATCTGTCACGTACGCTTGTTTCACATGCTCTGAAATGCTGCGAATCAGTCGGTGTTAGCCTGCAAACTTTTGAACGGTGACGTACACGAGACATGAAGCGGTGTTTTCTTGAAACTGTGCAAAGCTTTAAATTCAGTATGTTATTGCGAAAGATCCTATTTCTGAATCGACCAAAAAAGGGGGGGTTATCTTTCATGTTCATTGTATTATCTTTCCCTTCCCTGCTTCTTTTCTACAGTGATGTTTGATGGTACTGATCTTTTCCCTAGTGCCTACGAAGTGCAGACTTCATAACATGTACATACAGTGCCTTGCGAAAGTATTCGGCGTCCTTGAACTGTTCGACCTTTTGCCACATTTCAGGCCTCAAACATAAAGATATAAAACTGTAATTTTTTTGTGAAGAATCAACAACAGGTGGGACACAATCATGAAGTGGAACGAAATT
>JAFFST010054966.1:87316-99033 GCA_022414735.1 Noturus placidus | reverse complement strand
ATCACATGTACATGAATCATAAGTAAATTGATCATATGTAAACTGTTATCGGGGTAAAAAAAAATAAAAAATGTTGATTCTGTATTGATATATCTTGTTGTACTCTGAAAAGTGTATGAGAATCAATAAAAATTGTTATAATGGAAAATAGTGATTAGGTGCTTATTTTTTCACACACACGAGCTAGAGAGAAAAAAATGAATGTTTTATAGACTTTAAATATAAATGTTAATTACTTGAATGTTACCCATGAGGTTTTCTTTCTTTTCGGTTTAATATGCTAGCTGACTAAAAAGATTTAAGTTACTACTGAAAGTAGTGACATGTGGTTTATTCAGGGGTTTTTTTGTGAGGTTTTAGCAAAGTGTATCCGTATCCACATATTATACATTTCTTTCGTTGTGTCGGCTAAATGATGATTTCTTCTGAAACCGCCTGTTTTAAAGGATACTGGTGGAGAAAACGAGACTTACATTGCAAAGGTCATCAAGGATAAATGTTCACTACGATACAGCTGAGGCGTTAAATTTGTTTGAAGCCTGTATTCGGGGATATCTTTATTGCATTATAGATAAAAGTAACAAACCCACAAGGAATCCTCTTTCTTTGTAAAATAGGCACTAGGCAAATTTACATTCATACATTTAATAAATGTATAAATTTGGTAATTTTTACTTCCGCATCTTGCAAGCTACTCTGTCTGATATTCGTTAGTCATCTTGCTACATGTTGTGTCATTTATTTCTGTCTTTATTTCTCAATGAACTTTGGAGACTTGATGACCTCATTCATTTCTTCTTAACTGGCAGGCTTCCAAGAAGGGCAGCCCACCCATCCACCCCTGGGCTCACACTGTTGAGTGGTTTATGCATTTGAAAACCACAATGAATGCGGATAAGTGTTGCACAGTAAAACAAACCCATTGGTGTGTGCCCGATTTTATCTGCAGAGCTTACCTGGGTTTTCGTGTCTGCTTTGAACAGTTCTTTGAAAGTAAGGTCAAGAACATCGTTCGACTATATTATTTCCCCTTTTAACAGTAAGAGGCAGGTCTGAGTTTTAGGGCTTTACTAGTCTGCTAGATTATGGACAACTTAATTACTGGCCTTAGAAGTAGCATGCGGACAGATTCTTTTTTCTAGAAGATGAAAAAAACCCCAACAAAACAACATCCATCCATCTTCAACCGCTTACTCCTTTTCAGGGTCACAGGGAACCTGGAGCCTATCCCAGGGAGCATCAGGCACAAGGTGGGGTACACCCTGGACAGGGTGCCAGTCCATCGCAGGGCACAACAACAAAACATGTTTCCTGTTAATGCATGTTTTGAGTTAATGCACCCTGTGGACAAAACATGCCTTTCATAGAAGAAACAGAAATTCAAAATCTCCAATTAACCTTGTATATATGTATAGTCATCATTTTATAATTGGCTTCCTTTTTTCATTCTTTTTCCTTTTTTTCTTTCCTGGTGGTGTTGAGTGGCTGAGAAGGCGAGTCCAGCTTCTCCATCCATGGCCACAGCTTCTCCTGGGAAATTCCCACATGTTGTCAAACCACATGTGTGATATAATCTCTCTAGCAGGTCCTGGGTTTCTGTCGGGTGTCTGATCATCGGGACATTCCTAATACAGCAGGAGCCAGATGAACCTATTTGACAGATGTATATGCTATAATTAAGATTAGCAGCAGTGTTCTTGTGAATAACATAATGCCCATGACATTACATTCTGTGTGATGTTCTATGAAACAGGCTTCTATACACAAAAAACTTCATAAGCAGAGAAACTACAAAAATTGTTTAAAACATTTTTTTTTTATATCAGCAATTTTTTGTTGGTCTGCAACAAAGTAACGGTGCACAGTAGTTGTAGAAGGACAGGTATTTAACATTTTACATTTTGGTTGTAAAGTAGCTTTAAAGCTTCATTAGCTGGCTCCAGTATCAGCTCATATAGTTATGTTTGGTAGAAAGAGGAAGAGTGTCATTATATTCTTTGAAAACTACATCACTTTACTAATTGAACATGTAGTTGTTCCAAGCTCGGTGGAAAGTCATTTCCTGTGTAAACATGACACAGGTTTTCCTTTTTTAATACAGACTAACGAGGGAATGAATTGGTATTGGATTGGTTCACTTTTTAGCAGCAATGTTTGCATGAAACAAATAATCATTTACTTCCTCAAGGGACAGTTGAAACATGAACAGAGTTATAACATCTTTCACTGGTCCCAGTTATGTCCCCCCTGGTCCCCCTCGTCCCAGCAGCACAATGATGGAGATTCGTGTAAAAACCAGGCTGTTATCAGATATAGCTTCACAGCAAGAACACTTTTCAGATTGTGTGGTCGGAACGAAACTGTTGTATAATGTACAGTATATGTTATGTGGTTGATTAAAAAAAAAAAAAAAAAAGTTTTTGTTGTTGTTGCTGGTTTATTGCAGTATGGATGGCGGTGAGCTTTTCAGTCGGATTCAGGACCGAGGGGACCAGGCATTCACTGAGAGAGGTACGGCATCGTTTTAATTTTTTTAAATCCACCTCTACTACTAGTCCTGAAACACGGTTACTGATGTTTTTGCTCTTAATTCATTACAGAGGCTTCAGATATCATGAAGAGTATTGGTGAAGCCATCCTGTTTCTGCACTCCATCAACATAGCACACAGAGACGTCAAGGTATGAACTTAAATCCCTCTAACCGGCAGTTCAACCGAACAGTCTGCATGTTGGACATCAGTTTATGTTCTCTTCCTTGGTTTTTCAGCCAGAAAACCTCTTGTATACCTCAAAAAGACCCAACGCCATCCTCAAGCTCACAGACTTTGGGTTTGCCAAAGAGACGACCACACTTAATTCGCTGGCTACCCCATGTTACACTCCCTATTATGTCGGTAAGGTTCATGGTCTCCAAGATCTCACATTAAAGCAGTGTGTGTTTTCCATGCTTTTCATTCTACTTTGTGTGTGTTACTTGTATCCTCTCATTTTTAAATGTAACTGCTATGTTTTCATGTTGTAGCCCCTGAGGTGCTTGGTCCAGAAAAGTATGACAAGTCCTGTGATATGTGGTCTTTGGGTGTCATCATGTATATTCTGTAAGTGAATCTGCCCCATAGCCTGTCTTCCAAACATTTCCTTTGATTTCCAGTTGGATCTTGATTTGAAGACCCGTGAATGGACTAATCAGGAGACACAGTGTCCATTTTAATATTTTTGCACCTTTTGAATTTCTCAGGCTCTGTGGCTACCCACCTTTCTATTCCAATCATGGCCTAGCCATATCACCTGGGATGAAGAGGAGGATCCGCATGGGACAATATGAGTTTCCCAATCCCGAATGGTCCGAAGTATCAGAAGAAGGTATTGTTTCTCATGTTATTTTTAAATGTTTGCTATAAGTCATGCTGACTTATCTGTTTTGAATATTGTTACCCTTTTAAGTAGTCACAATAAATATCTTGCCAATTGTGTTTTTGTTTTTGTTTTTCCCAAGCCAAACATCTCATCAAGAGGTTGCTAAAGACTGAGCCCTCCATGAGGATAACCATTTCAGAGTTTATGAACCATCCCTGGATCAATGTAAGGACATTTTGTTTGCAAACTATTGCAAATTTGTGCTATGTAATGATTGGACTACATGAAATAACTTGTGTGGATATGTGCCTGTGGTCATGCAGCAGTCAATGGAAGTGCCACAGACCCCCTTACACACCAGCCGTGTTCTGAAAGAAGAGAAAGATGTCTGGGAGGAAGTCAAGGTGAATTATTTTTTTCTTTCCCCTTATACAGACAGTACAGAACAGTTGTAATGCTTGACGGAGTGTCTCCACATACTAATATGTGAAGACTCTCCATGAAGATACTAATCTTCATGGATTGTCTTCAGAAGTATTTGAATTGGCCCTGGTGTATCTAAGGGCTTTGAGCTCAGTTGTGAGAAAAGGCTTATTTACATATCATAGAATTATTTTATTGTTTCCATTTTGTTTTTGAGAATTATCAAAACAGTTAAGTACACAAAACAGTCAAGTTTTACTATGATGTTGTTTTTTTTCTTCTATATTTAATTTTGACTCACTGCATTGCTGTTCACCACAGGAGGAAATGACTAGTGCCTTGGCCACCATGAGGGTGGACTACGAGCAGATCAAAATCAAGACCATTGAGGACTCCTCCAATCCACTGCTGATGAAAAGGAGAAAGAAAGCAAACATGGCTGCTGAAAATCAGACATCCAACAGCTGAGGACAGTGTTGGTCTCATATATCATCCATATATGTGTAGGTTCAAAAAGGTTATAATAAGGAAGCAATAATTAATTTTAAAAAAATGGCAACGTTCGGGAGAATGGAAATTAAAACAGATTCTAATCGTCTCTCTTTTACGTATGATTTTTTTTCCCCCTTTTCAGTTTTCTACAGAATTCTTTTTATTACTCAGTCTTTGTAACTATTTAACCACTCTGTGTCATGAAAAGGCATTCAGAAATGCAGATTGTGTATTCCCAAAAGAGCTGATGTCTGTAGTTGCTCGATCATATTTTGAGATTAGTGTTTTCTCACTTGGTATTTTGATGTGTAGGTGGAGAGACAACAGAAGAGAAGGAATGTTTTGCTTTTTCTGTCCTCCCCCACCTCTCTGTCAAATCAAAGCCATTGGTACATTTATCATATGCACACTTGTCACTGATATTTAATTTCCTATTCATTTGTTGTGGATGTGCAACCCAAGTTTCACTCTTATTTTGATGGTTCTTCAGTTTGCATGTGCATTTCTCAGGTGCTTATGATACCGGCGGAACTCATGCCTTATGCAAGCTTTCTCACAAAGTGAGTCCACCCCCTACCCCTTCACCTTACTCACCTTTCTCAGAAACACCCCTGCACTTGTATGCATTTAAAAGGCTAATCTGAAAATAGGGTAAAGCTTTCATCACTGACGTGCAGACAGAGCAAGCTTGTTCTTGAAATGACTGTAGAATGTAGACAGGCTCTCTTGTAGATGAACTCTTGAATGTAGACGAACTCTCTTCCTGACTGTGAAGCTCTTGGAACACCTCTCTCACACGGCCTCTTACGGTCCAGTCATTCAAAGGGTTCGGCTTTCTTCAGAGATTCACATTTCGTTTTTAGTGGCCTGTGTTGCTGAGGTTATTCTGCTGGTTTGACAGTGGGATGTCTTTTGGCTCCTAACTAAACAGACTCCGTTTACACAAGGAGACCTTTCTCCAGCAAGTTTTACAAGTCTTTTACCCAGTTCACGCTAATTTTTATGGTTTAAGCACCCTGTTTGGGTGTTCTGCAGTTTGCCTCGTCAGTGCTATGCATATTATCCACCAGCTTTTTTTTTATTTTTATTTTTTATACTTTGGTCAGTGTTTGTTTAAAATGATCTAAAGTTATAATGTTAGTTTTACACTGTTTTTGGTCCTCATCAGTATAATGCACAACTCTTTTAGGAATCGATCAGCATGACAAGGGAATGACTTGTTGTATATGGACACTGATTGATAGTTTTGTTCTTTCCAATGGTTATGCATTTGTTTTTGTTTTTTTGTCCACGCTAAACCTCGTAAGAATGAACTTATGTGAAAACATTTGTATAATAATCAGAGAACCATATCCTCTGACTTCGGTCAGCAACTGTTGTGCTAGTATCTTTTTTTTCTTCTTATTTTTTATTTTATGTGCCCTTTTGTGGTAGAGATCAGGTTTAAACCACCCAATGCAGCACCTTCAGTAGTATGGTGGTAGAAAGTATCTTTATATGTATAGGAAATCATCCCAGCGAACTGCCATTGCAGTTTTCTATAGCACTGATCGGCAGGATGGTGATTTATCCTTTTGGTTAATTTTTTTAAATCAATTTTATATATAAAAATATGGATACAGGATAATGTGCTTGAAAGTATTGAGTAGAAGCAATGGACCGCTAACGAATTCAAAGGATCTGTGCCCTCATGTCCCCCCTTTTTTATTTTTGCATAACCTTGCTATTAATTTGTAAGCCATTCTCTCGTTCTTTGTATTTCCACAGCACAGGTTGGATTATTATTATTTTTTTTTTTTTGTATAAATCTGACAAACGTGATCCAGAGATTTGAGTCCCAGGCTAACTTTTGCAGCGCAGAACCAAAAATGTATTTTCAGTGTTCAGCTGCTGTACAACCAGTCTTGGTCTGCTTCAACTTTGATTAAACCATGAAAACAAAACACTCCTTGTCATGTTTCATAGCTTGGAATGTATATTGCCCTTTATTTCCTTTACAGCAATAAGTATTTCTGTGTGCTTCACTATACATTGCTCTCTTTTCCATATGGTTACCTCTCTGTGTGTCAAAATCACCTCTGGTGTTTATTGCCCAAAAGCTCAATTTTGGTTTCATCTGACCATAGAACCTGATCCCATTTGAAGTTCCAGTAGTTTCTGGTAAACTGAAGACGCTCGAGTTTATCGATGAGTGTAGAGGCTTTTTTCTTAAAACCCTTCCAAACAACTTGTGGTGATGTAGGATTACAGTTTTAGAGACTTTCTGACCCCAAGACAACTAACTTCTACAATTCTCCAGCTGTGATCCTTTGAGGTTTTTTGGCCACACGAACGTTCCTCTTCACAGTGCGCTGAGACGATATAGACGCGTCAAATTCCAGGCTGTTTCATAACATTTCCAGTTGACTGCTTTTGAAGCTCAACAACCTTTTGCTACACATAACCGCTATATTCCTTGGTCTTACCCATGGTTATGAATGTAAGGGAATTTGTTACCTCATATTTATACACCTGTGAAGCAAAGTCATGGTTGAACAATTTCCTGTTCCTAGTCACCCTGGTGTACTTAAATAAGTTTACAATATCAATGGGAATATACTTCAAATATACTGTTGCAATCAGCATTATTCAACCCCCATTGCAAATTAGGTTTGTTGTCTAAATATACAGACCGAACAAATCAAACAAAAGCTATTAATATAGTTCAACACTGCATGCTTCATGTGGTTTCCCCAAATTCAACTGAAAATGCAACTTCTCCGGTTTCAAAATTATTCAACCCCTTCATGGCAAGCATCTTTAGTACTTAGAACACCTTTTGCTGTTATGACCTGCTGTACGTGAGATGCACAGACAAACACCAGCTTCTGGCAGCATTCCTAAGGATCATTGTCCTGTTGGAAGGTCCAATGATTCTCAAGCTTCAGCTTCCTCACAGATGGCATGACGTTTTCTCCTAGGATTTCCTGATACTTCAATGAATCCATCTTACCTTCCACACGCTGCAGTTTTCCAGTGCCAGAAGCTGCAAAGCAGCCCCAGAGCATCACAGAGCCACCACCATGCTTGACTGTGGACAGTGTTCTTTCTTCATTCTTCTTCCTCCAGACATGCCGCTAATCCATTGTGCTGAAAAGTTCCAGTTTTTTTCATTGCTCCAGAGAACAGAATCCCAAACTTTTATGATTTTGAGACTACTTTTCTTCTGCTTTTAGTTCAGTAGTAGTGTACGTCTTGGAGTTCTGGCATGGAAACTTTCTGCATTTAGTATGCTACATTTAAATTTGCCATCAAGTCTTGCTACAGGTCACTTAAGGGTTTTTTAAAATCTGCCTTCTTAGAAATCTGGTTCCAGCTATTGACCGCTTCTTTTTCCATCCCGTCCAGGTTATTTTGTAAATTTTCTGCCCCTAGCCAGTCCAGGTATTTTATTTGTTCTAGCTCAAAGGATACCTGATGCAGCTAATGAAGCCCTTTATTAACTGCATCAGGTGTCCTTGAGACACCGCCCTTAATTTTGAATAATTTTGAAACTGAAGTCATTATAAGTTGCATTTTCAGATGAATTCGGGGAAACCACTTGAAGCATTTGTTGTGTATTATTTCAACTATTTCAATTGCTTTTGTTTGATTTGATTATTATAAACAGCTGAAAGCCTGTCAATTTTGACAATAAACCTGATTTGCACTGGGGCTTGAATCATTTTGATTGGAATTTTTTCTCATATGACTTCAGTAATTGTTGCACATCTATCTTTAACAAAGAGGTTTTTATTTAAATAAACGTTTGCAATTGTTTGATATCCATGAGCACAGAATATTGTGATTTTTTTTTTTTTAAACAAAAGGTTAAACAAAATTTTTCACAGCCTTCTTTGCTCATATTTAACAAGGGTGACATTATTAGTGGAGGACACTGTATATAGATAGATGGATAGATAGATCAGTAGGTAGCTCTTTACACATTGTCAGTGGTTATCGGGAAATGACGAGGGTAACCTTAAAGTAGCTTGGTTACATTTAAACTGAGGTGAGGTTTTATGGGTTTGGCATTTTTGCAACTCATCCTCATGTGTTGGCAGTGTGTCAACATGCATCATGGTTTTGTAACGCATTTTAATGTTCTAAAATACACCCTTCTTGTAATACTGACTTCTTGATAACAAGATTTCTTGATAACAGAGGATTTAGAAATTCCTTTACACAGATTTCACACACCCACACACACTGTGGAAAGTCATATTTCACCAGATGGGATGTATTTCCACTATATACAATCATCTAAAGTTTATACAGTAACATTTCTATATGCTCTTTAACAATTAGAGCTTTTAATTGATGCCGGAGTGTGCTCAGCTATCATAGGACTACAGGGTGATTGTGAGCATACACTATTGAACACTATTATTGTATTGTGTATCCATATTACCTGGAAATATAACTAGAGATAGAAATTCGGTTTGGCGTGCTCGTTGCACTCGTCTGCGTCCAATGCCACATTGATTAACATAGGAAGCAGATTTTAATCAGAGCCACACTTCTGTTTGCATCTGAGTTTAAGCCTATGAGCCCTTTAGCTTATAAGGACTAGCTAGAATTGTGAGCAGTGGTATTGAAGATTGTGTCTTATGTGTCACTGAACCTTCCTTATGCAGTCATGTATAAATAAATAAATAAAATTATGACATCATCTGTACTAAAGCCGCAACGACTTCCGCCATGTTACTCAACCAAGGCAGCTCTTTCCTGTGAGGAGTTCATCACCATCTTTACATCTGGTCACATGTCTGCACTTTAGCTGATCATTTAAAAAAAAACTTGTATCTTATAAAAATGCATCAGAATTTTCTGAGTGGTTTTGCTTCAGGGATTCCCATACTATCCCCTTTGCTATTTAAAGTGTTTGTGATGGTAAGCTCGTTAGCTGCAAAGACTTTACTGTACATGCTGAGTAAGTTTTAACAGGCTGCCAAAAATTTCCACTGCCTAAACTTTCTTGCATCAAATAAATGGTGTCTATGACACTTAGTGTGTACTTGGTCATGCAAATGTAAAAGTTCTGGATTTTTTATTTTTGTCATGTTATTCTAAAATGAGGAAATGAAATGACTGTTATAGTAATACAGGCTTGTAATATTTTTATATTCGTTGAGTTAGGGAATAGATACTAATAGATGTGATGTATAACACAACATTTTAAGTGTAATGATCAGTAGTACTGCGGATGGCGAAGTTTAAACGATGACGCGGAGTGTTTGTGTTGTTATCTTTCGTTTTCATGGCTTGACTGGAAACAACAATCTCTGCAACTGATTTCTTTCCATAACAGGACAAAAGTACTTTCATTGTTGGTAAACATAGCCAGGTACTCTACGTAAGTATCAACCAGTGGGTTTCAAAGGAAGTGAGGATAGAGAACCTGTGAAATGGAAACTTGCACCTACATTACTATCCCTAGATCACTAATCTGACCTACACACACATCTCTAGCATTGTGTGTGTGTCTTGCAATTGTCTGATTGCCTGGTATTTGCTCTGTGAATTAAAGCCAAGTGTATACATTTCTGTACTCATTTCTTGTGCTGATGCAGAAGTTAGTCCAGTGCAATATGAACATTCAGGGCATGCTTAATATTTCTTGACACCACAGTGTTGTTTAATGCTCAATTCTGTTTGCTCAGTAGGTGTTGATTATTTCTGCCTGCAATGTTTATATTCATGTGTTATTAATACATTATTGTTTCTATAGTAACAGCTTACACTGGGACTTGTAAGGCATCTGCTCCACACGGGAGGTAAGAAACAAAAAATCTTTTATTTGGTGAAGTGACTGTTAGATGTTTTTGGAAAGTCTCCAGTGTCCGTACTTTTTAAGGAGAGGCCGATAAACATTCGTTTTTAGCTGTTTATAAGGAATAATAGAAACCCGGTTGTTTCCTGGACATTGCACAACATTTGAACATAACTATAAAGAAAAAAAAAAAGGGTCTTTTTTGAAATTTTTTTTTTTTTAATAATAAAATAGCCAATTTCAGTGGTATACGAATAACTAAACCCATGTTGTTCTTGGAAAATAAACATTGTTTGGGTGTTAATTCATCTCCTGTGTTGTTTTATTCCTAATTTATTGTAAATAGTGCTTCTTTATTCAATGTCCAGTATCCATATACTCAGAAAAGACTACTATCTGAGATTCTAAGAACTTTGTGTGCAGTTTTTGTTTGACGACTTATCATTTTCCATAAAACTGCTGTTTTTCAGTTTCAGTGTGAATTGCAAACACATTATAATAGAAACTAATTGGCCCAGAGTAACACCCACACAAGGATAAAGCGATTCGCTGTTTCTGTCTGTGTTGTCTTCAGACACTGATGAATGAAAGACCAGAGAATATCCTATTGTGCATGGAAAGAATTAGCTGAATTCTTTACCATGTGGCCAACAATGCTGCTATGTGTAGACAAAGATTGTTAATTTAGGTACAAGGTAAAGGGGTTAGTAACACCTTTGCCTGCAATTAGAGCTGAAAGATGTCTCTTATCAGCTTAGCACATCTGGTGCCTGATGCTTTTGCACATTTTTCTAAGCAAAATTGCTCAAGCTTGGTGAGATTCCATGGAGTCCATTAATTAACAATTTTCAGGTCTTTTCTTTTTCAAATTGGATTTAGGTCTTCACCACTCCAGTGTAACTTTGGCAGTATGATTAGTGTCATTGTCCTGTTGGAAGATGCATGCTTTTCCGACTGGAACAGTTTTGCTTCTAGGATTGAACTGTATTGGGTTCTGTCTATTTTGCCCTTGACCTGGACCAGGTACTCAGTCCCTCTTGATTAAAATGTATCCCTACAACATGATGCTACCATCATGCTTCACTGTGGGAAAAGTGTTCAGGATGAAGAATAGTCCTGGGTTTCCATGAAACATGTTTTTTGTGTCGAGACCAGAAGTTCCAGATAATGATTGAGCCTCCAAATGGGATTTCATATGGCTCCCTGATCCTTCCCCCACCAATATCGCTCTCTTCTCACCACGCTTTCATAAAGCTCATCTCTGTGGAGTATTTGGGCTTATGTTGTTATCTTATTCTGGGCTGTTGCCCTCTCCAGCTCCTTCAGAGTTATCCTTGACCTCTTGCTTGTTTCATTAACCAGTTCACTTACTGACTTTTGGTGGACAACCTGCTCTTAGCGTCTTCTCTAGAACCTTGTCCTGGACTTGTTTTGATAGCTGCTTGGTTCTCATGATGTGGTTTGTTTACATATGTTCTCAAACAAACTCCTAGCTTTCCACCTGCAAATGCATTTATATTGAGATCATGTGACACTTTAACTAGCAATCATATATAACTTTATATATATATATATATATATATATATATATATAGAGAGAGAGAGAGAGAGAGAGAGAGAGAGAGAGAGAGAGAGAGAGAGAGACACACCCCC
>JAFFST010054966.1:70335-81011 GCA_022414735.1 Noturus placidus | reverse complement strand
CAGCAAAAGGTGGCGCTACAAAGTATTAACTTAAGGGGGCTGAATAATTTTGCACGCCCAATTTTTCAGTTTTTTATTTGTTGAAAAAGTTTGAAATATCCAATAAATTTGGTTCCACTTCATGATTGTGTCCCACCTGTTGTTGATTCTTCACAAAAAATTACAGTTTTATATCTTTATGTTTGAGGCCTTGAACGTGGCAAAAGGTCGAACAGATCAAGGGGGCCGAATACTTTCGCAAGGCACTGTAAGTGCGCCATTTACCATAACATTTTCCTTCATTCATTCATTCACATTTACATTACAATTATTCATTTAGCAGACGCTTTTATCCAAAGCGACTTACAAATGAGAGCACACTCACACACCGATGGTAGCTGAGCTGCCATGCAAGGTGCTAGCTTGCCATCGGGGGCAACTTAGGGTTCAGTGTCTTGCCCAAGGACACTATGGCATGGGATCACCCGGGCCGGGATTCGAACCACCAACCCTACGATTAGTGGATTAGTGGACAACCCGCTTTACCGACAGAGCCACAGCCGCCCCCACTCACCTTCAGTAACCATTTTATCCTGGTCAGGGTTGTGGTCGATCCAGAGTGAAGAATACACCCTAGTGGGATGCCAGTGCACATACCCATTCACATCTAGGGGAAGTTTAACAATAATCCTGTTTTTTGAGAGACAGGGAAGGGGTGGGTGGGGAGAACCTGGAGGGAACCCATATGCACAAAATTTACATACAGACAGTAACCCAAGGTGAGGATCCAAACAGGGACTCTGGAGCTGTGCCATGATTCATCTAATAAGGCAACTTTAAAAATACACATTCTGCTCTGTGTAAAGCTGTGCATGTAACACACCTATGTCAGTCTCTTAAGTAGTGGATTTTAGAGGATGTGGCATAGGTAGTTTGTCAGTAATTATTTTCCATCACTGATAAAATTCAACCTCAGATATTTTATTTTGATCAGGTTGTGTTTCTCAAGTGTCAACACCACAAAGATTTCAAACACTTCACAAGAATCTAATTATGAGACTCTTTGCACTCCTGATCAAATCTGAGACTTGAAAGAATGTTGCAAGGTGGTTGCGATATGAAAATGAAAAACTTGCGTAGTGCTAAAGGTGGTATTAGGGGCAGCAGGATGGTGATGGAGATACTCCTTTTTAACACATAGATATTCATCACAGAATCATTTTGACGAACTTTGTGGTTTTATACGTCTTTTTTAGTGTGTGTCATGGGAATGTGTATTAATAGGG
Source organism: Noturus placidus (assembly GCA_022414735.1). Lineage (NCBI taxonomy): Eukaryota > Metazoa > Chordata > Actinopteri > Siluriformes > Ictaluridae > Noturus > Noturus placidus. Next base: position 79,746 of record JAFFST010054966.1, on the reverse strand, counting down.
TATGCAACAGATTTATTAGCCCCATGTCAGAGCATGATTAATATCTATAAACTGCATCAGGAAATGTATGTGTCAACTGGTGCCATCTTTTTTTTTTTCTTTTTCTTTTTTGCATAGCAAAGGAAAATGTGTGTTCGCATTTTCATTTTCAAATCTTTGTTTTACATAGAATTGTACTAAATTGACCATTTTTACCTAAAGATGTTATTTAAAGGTGGATATAGTGACCCCTGTATCCTAAGAAATTTGATTTGTGATGTCAATGATGTTCCTTTACATCACAAATTAAGATCACAATGTGTGTAGTCAATACCAGGTGTCCCAAAGTGTCCATATTTAGGGGAAATTAACCTTTTTTTTCTTTTTTTTTTTTTTTTTTTTTTTTAGCAAAATGTCTTCTTAATTACATATTTTTCCAGATAGCCTTTAAGAATGCCTTTGACAAAAGAAGGACGTATTGATCGTTCTCATGGCTGGATCAGGAAGCTGTTGCAATGGACATGCGATTCCACCAGATGTGTTAACGCGAGTTCATGATTAGTGGGAGTGATGACTCTGTGTGTGTTTACATAGAAATGGCAATCATGTAGCGGATGTTTTGAAAATAAAGTTACATTTTGCTAAAAAGTGTTCATTTCCCTTATGTGTGGAGGGAGACTTTTGGGACACCCTATAACGGCAAAATAGTGATGACTTGTTTTGTGGGGATTTTTGGATTTGTTTTTTTAAATGCCAAATGTCCTGTGAGGCATCCATGAATGCCACTAAAGTGCTTTTTTCCAGTCTGTATCAATATGTTGCTGGCTTCTGGAAGTGACTGTCACTTACTCTCCAAGGTCACTCATAATGCACATAATTATTCATGTAAATATTTGTTCATGGTGTGTAGCAGGTTTTATTAAATAATGTTTTTTTAAATGTAATATCTAAAGAATGTGACGGCAGCCAGTTGTTCCTCAGAAGTCAATTGAATTACAGAGAATTTCAATGTAAGCATAAAACTAATTATTTGAATAAGCTTACATGCTTACAGTAACCCATCAAATTATCTCTGATTTATTTATCTGTTATCACTCTCAGCTTGTCTCTCGAATTGCTCTTTGCATTTTCACTTATTCTTGCCCACCACAGGTTTTGCATAAATCTATTGATTATTACTGGCTCAGGTCCTTGAGTGAAGTCCCAAATTTCCAGTTGAGGGGAGCCTAGTTTCTGTTAAGCAACAGTAAGTTTCGTCTGACATGACCAATTTAGATCAGATGTACCCAACTTGTTCCTTTCAGCTGCTGATTAATTCAGTATCCCATGTTTAGCTTTGTAATGTTGGAAAATCATGTCCTTTTGTGTCAGCGTTTCTCAGATATTTTAGAATCACCAAACCAGTGTTTGCCAAAATTGGCTGTTGAATATGTTGTAATACACCAGTTCAGGTTATTTTTTAGACCTTCATAAGTTCAGCCTTGAGTCAGGTGCATCATAATCAGAAATTAAAAAAAGTGTCCGTTAGGCTGTGATGGGAAAGTGTGAAAAGTTAAACTCACATAAAGACTGCTAGGCAAAGGCTGATTCTTGCATGATAGTGAATGTAAGATATTGAGAACATTACAGCACAGCAAGTTTAATGATTCATAGAAATTAGAAATAATGTAAAAGAGGTTCTCATTTGGTATAATGGCTTCTACATTACAGGTTACATGGTATGAAAAATGACAAATATAACAAATAATTTGATATGACTTACTTCTGCCAACCATCATTCATTAATTCATCTTCAGCAATCGCTTTATCTTGACCCTGGGAATGCTGGGACGGAGCACGGAATGTACCCTGGAAGAGATATCTACTATCACATTACAACACTTCTTCACACTTATTTTCCAACTATTAATCATGACTTTCTTCCTATTTGCCAGACTCTAACTAACCAATTCTAAATAGCAAACTCTTTATTTTATTTGCTTACTTTAATTTAACATGCAATTGCTAATGAGGTGCTGAACATTAATTGATTGGCACTTAAGTAAAAACATTTGCCAGTGACCAGAAGGTCAGAATTCCAAGAGCACTAGTTTTTCTTGAGCTGTTGGCCATTTTGGATTAACTGTAGAATGAAATTACAGGTGCCATGATACAAAGAGAAACTCCCAGGTATTTCTGTAGGTCTTGGATTATGAAATATTTATTGCTTCAGCTAAGGCCTTTAAAGGAAATAAACTTTTTAAACAGTAACAGATACCACATCGTTCTCTGTGGTGTCTTTTAGTTTCACAAGTCTTTTTCCCTCTCTGTTTCTTCAACACTTGACTGGTGTTAAATCCTCTGTCGCCAGTGACGCAGATGAGAGCATTCACTAACGGATGTGTCAGCTAACATACAAAACAGCGCTGAAGCACAGGACTCCGACAAAAAAGAAAGAAAAAAGGGGGGGAAACCATACGTTTTGCAGCATGCAAACATGCATATATGTTTCTGTGATGTTTTTGCATGAATCTTGGTTTCCTGTCTGTGGAAGATGGTGCACGGCGGTTTGCTAGCATGATTATCGTCATGATGCGGTGCGCCTCAAAAGCATGTTTTGTGCCATCGTAGTGTGTGCAGAAGTCATGGGTTTAAACCTGCAGTGGCCAATTAAAGCTTGTCCCCGCCTACAACTGTGGGATTCACACCAGACACTGTTGAACACGAGAACGAGTCGATGTGGTTTGAAGGAGGGATTTATGTGTCAAACACCTCCGAAACCTCTCGCTGGACTCCCTTTAGCCTGTGACTGCTGCATGTTTCAAAACAAGGACTTGGGGAAGTCCAAGTGTACTAGGCCACTAAAGAGTCAAGCTATATGTGGCAATATGGAAATAGACATTTGGGTTTAATGCACTCTAATACACTCAGTAGTGACCCTACTGTACAATTTAGTTGAAGAGTACAGTAGCCGTTACTACCCCCATTTCCTTTAGTTATGAACTCATGAAAGAATTTTTTTTTGACCAATAGTTCTCACTTCAAAAATATTCCGACCAATAAATTGAACATAATCTCTTTATTCTCATCACCAAAATGACAGTTTGTTATTATGCTGTACGTGCAGTTATATAAAATTATAGAACTATTTCTGCTATAAAAAACAATTGATTTAACACTGAATAGTGTTATCATCGCACATACAGTATTTTAGCCCCAAACAAAACTTATCTTTTAGCTTCTGCTCTTGATTCCGACTTGAAATGTAGTTGACTCCATGACAACACATCAGATTTCCATTCGCCAAATGCAAATTCACTTGCAAGTGAATCATAAAATCCTTGCAAGGCCAGCAAGGTTCATAATTTTTTTTTCTTTGCCGCATTTATCACTTACAATTATTTTGTGCCTACTTCATCGGAATATCTGTTTGACAGTGTGAAATGTGAAAGAATGACTTTTAGGCATTTCTTTTAAGTTTTTTTTTTTTTAAAGCAGATGTATAAATGATTCAGACTGTCATATACTGTCTATTAATCAGGACTCTACTTTCACTTAGGCAATTCTTATGAAACAAGTTTTTTTTCTGTTAAAGTTGAAAAACTCTTGGGTGACTGATAATAGGTATAAAATGCAGAGTGTGATCATATTAGTTAATTAACTCATTTTAATATTGATTGTGATTGTTAGACCTTAAACAAGGTCCTTAGCAACATTTAAAAAAAAACATCTTTTAGCTTTTAGTGGTTATGTCCTTATCCTGAGTATAAGAAAGTAAAATAAAAGGCTCCTAAAGAAAAGTGTTTGCCCTGGGTAGTAGCGATGGCATTACTCTTGCAATTGTCAATCAAAGTAAAACTATCAAATAACTTGTGTCTTTGAACTGATACATGCGAATGGGGGTATATTGCGCTTTCCTGTAAGTTTGTACAGCTTCCCTGTGATGTCGCAACCACTGGAAAAGATGCAGTGGCTATCTTTATGTGTCTTTGAGGATGGGGAATTCTGAGTGGACAAATTCAAGCAATGACCAAAAAAACCCTTTTAAAATAATAAATCAATCATCAAACATTAAAAAGAAAGAAAGAGTCAACAAGAAGTGGCATACTCTAAACCGAGAGTAAACTATATGGCCAAGAGTATGTGGATACCTGATCATCACACACCTATTTTCTTCTTGAATATCCCATTCCAAAACCATGGGCTCTAATATGGAGTTGGTCCCCTCTTTGAACCTACAACAGCCTTCACACTTTGGCTAAGGCTTTCCAGTGGATTGTTGGGCGGATTTGTGCCCATTCAAGCATAAGAGCATTGTGAGCTCAGACACTGATGTCAGACGAGAAGGTGGGATACACAGTGTTCCAGTTCATCAGGGTTCTGTTCAGGCCATTCGAGATCTTCCTCACCAACCTTGGCAAACCATGTCTTCATGGAGCTCAGTTTGTTTTATGCCACCCTGTCATTGATTATTTTCCTATAACAGAATCCCCCATGCATTTTATCCCCAAATAAAAAAGAGCATCAGTGTCTCATTCATTGCTATGCAGTGAACAGTGAGTGTTGAAATATCCATTTTATAAGTCAAATTAATGTAGGCCTGGTTCTATGCAAACAGACAAAGGATTTTGAGTATAGGATTCATAGAGAGGCCTGATCTCTGTTGTTTTTAACGAGCTGCTGATTAAGTTGTTCATGTGACTGTCTTTCAAAGAACATTTAGTACTTTCACTTCAGGAAATGGTTTTGAAAGAGGGAAGAAAACCCATTTCACTCTGCGTTTTCACACCTTCAACAAAATAGGACCAGTGCACATCATACCGAAGGCAATGAGCATGCATCATTCAAGGAATGTTGTGAGTTTTACTGACCATGTCATCAGAGATTTCAAAGCTATCCTGTGTAATACCTTGTACTGTGAATATCACAATCTAAACATGTCATTTATTCTGGCAAATAGAAAGAGTTTAAGAAAAACATTTGTGCAGCAGATCTAAAATAGCCTGATCTTACATATAGTTATCCATTTGAAATGTATACTTACCTACCACAGGCTGATTGGCGTGTCTAAAGTGTCCGTAGTGTATGAATGGGTGTGTGAGTGTGTATGTGATTGTGCCCTGCGATGGACTGGCACCCTGTCCAGGGTGTACCCCGCCTTGTGCCCGATGCCTCCTGGGATAGGCTCCAGGTTCCCCGTGACCCTGAAAAGGAGTAAGTGGTTGAAGATGGATGGATGGACTTACCTACCACATTAATAGGAACAGCTACAGACCTGCTCATTCATGTAATTATCCAATCAGCAAATCATGTGGCAGTGGTGCAATGCATACATTCATACAGACACAGGTCAAGAGCTTCAGTTAATATTAACATCATAATTATTGGGGACAAATGTGACCTTGTGACTTTAACTATGGCATGGTGGTTAGTGCAGGGGTATTTTAGAACCTTCTGAACTCTTGTGATTTCAGCACAATTCACAGAATGGTGTGAAAATGTAGTTTCTATACTTCACACAGAAAAAAAACATCAAGAGAGCGGCAGTTCTGTGGGTGGAACTGTTTGCAGACTCATTAAACTGTAGTTGAAGACTGGAAAATGACTAGGTGACAAATTTTCACAATCTTCAACCGTCCAATTTAGGTGTGTGCCAAATATAGCCTCAGATTACTGTTTTTGGGAGACAGTGGTAGAACCTTATTTAGTCTTCTGCTGTTGGGGCCTATATGCCTCAAGGGTTACCATGTGTGTTCTGAGATACATTTCTGTTCAAATTGACACTTATTTGAGATACCATAGACGTTCAGCTCAAACCAGTCTGGCTAAAGGTGGCCCAGCAAGGCATTTCCACCCACCGAGCTGCTGCTCAATGGATTTTTGTTTTTTGCACCATTCTGTGGAAACTGTGTTTCTAATCTAATCAAACCAGCCCATCTGGCACCAAAAAACATGCCACCCTTAGATCAGTAAGTTCTGCATACTGATGTTTGGTGAACATTACCCAAAACTCTTGATTTGTCTCTGCACAAGTTTATGCATTGTGCTGGTGCCACATGATTGGCTGATTAGACGATTGCACAAATGACCAAGTCTACAGGTTTTTATTTCCTTGGTAACATTTTTTACTAGTGCTTTCAATTTAAAAAAATAAAAAATAAAAAATAAAACCCTTCTTAATGTATTTACATGCACGTAGACCTTTTTTTGACCTTTGGTAAACCTCTTGCCATCTTTAGCCACCAGAGGACAGTAGAGTCTCACAAAGTCTTTGTCTCAATTGGTCCCTCTGGCTGTGCTTCTTTTTCTGTCTCTCACTCTTAGAAAGGGCTCTTGAAGCAGGATCTCTGGATTTAAAGTAATTACTGTATACCTGTTTAGTGCAATATGATTACCTGTACACTAGGAAACACCATACGCAAGGACTGATGATGATAAACGTTTATTTTCGTTTAGTTACAGTTGAATTTAAACATGATTCAGACAAACTGACCTCAAAGGTCTACAATCCAGCACAACTCTTTCGAGTCATGCGTACAGATGAACATAAATTAAAAGGCCACAGGCATTATTGTAGTCAGAAATAACGCTGTCACAACAACAGCATAAAGCAACCATTAAATATTTAACAAGTGTACTATTAAGACATAGTTTATACATCCACAGTAGACGCCTTTTAAGGCGATCTACTGTTAACATCAAATAAGTTGCAGCTATGTGGTCAACAATATGTGGTAACAAAAACGCTACCCAGTTAACCCCAAGCTGTCCATCACACTGTAACATGCTTTTCACCAAAAATGAAAATACAATAAATGCTATAAATATGATACTTATGAGATTAAATTAAAGTTTCATGCAGCTCCTATAAATGAATAAGCACTGCATAATGATTTTGATGCCATGGTGATCCTATTTTGAATCATCATGGTGGTGGTCTTTGGTATGGAAGCTCTCAAGCCACTCCAGAAGAGAGTCCAGCTCTCCTATGGCCTTTACTGATGCAGCCCCCACTTCCAGCTGTGTGAAAACATGAGAAGAGTGAGAAAACATCGCCAGTACTGGCAAGGTATCTAGGATGATATCTCTTAAGAAGCTTAACAATTTCCCTAGGAAATTAAGGACCCATAAGGAATCATTAATTCTTAGAGTATTCCTTAAGGTGTCAAAAACAGAACATTGATATACACCCAGTATTCAAAAGTTTTAATTAATAGTCACAGGGTTGTTTACCTTGTCATAGCTTTCCTGAATGGCGTCAAATTTCAGGTTGGTTTCCTGGCTGCACTGGCAGAGCATCTGAGCGTGCTATTAGGAAGTAAGACATCATTATTATCAAGCAGTGATAACAGGACAGACAGAGATCATCAACTGTATCACATCCAGTTATTGACATTATCCAAAGCGCTACAAAGCATTACCAAGTGTTAACACTGGAGACTCCTTCCAAAAATGCTAAATAAACTCCTCTAAATAAATGTTAAATAAATTCTCCTCACAGAAAAATTCACCACCTCAAAGACTTCTTTACATGGTCCCTGTGTAGGTTGTTACTATAGAAAGGATAACGTTTTTAAACGAGCATATTAATATAAACTTGCGATTTATGATTATAGCCAGAACTACTCTCAGAGCTGCTGCTATAGAGAATGACCTTATTTGACCCTCAGAATTGAGAATTCACCACGTCTGTGGTATAAAACCTATATAGTAAGGTGGTCTGTTTGTACTAGTATTTAAATCAAATGAATTATTAAGTGACTCTACATACACATGCTCGCAAGTCCTTGGTCATGCTGAGAAAAGAGTTGGCTAGAACGCTGGTGGTTCTCTGGTGGAGCGAATGGCTGCTCGTGTAGCCGCTGAAGACCTTCTCGATGTAGAAGCGTAGGATTTGCCTAAGAAAGCAGCAGCTGTCTGTAGCCTGGAAAAGAGACCAAGTCAGTTTCTCAGCTCCATTATGATCACTTAGATGTGATAATTACATAATGATAATAATATAACAGTTGGTTGTGTACTAATGACTGGACGGTTTTATGTTTTAATCCTAGAATTGAGTGAAAATAAGTGTAGTAAGTCTCACCTGCAAGCTCTTCATCGTGTCCCCCCTCAGCAACCTCACACCCTTGTGGTTGTCTTGTGTGATCTGTGGATCATATCAATAGATTGTACTCGGTGAATTACAATACACATATGGCTGAAAACATGATGCCAACAATGGCTGAAAACATCTGAATAGTAAGTAAATGCTTTAACAGTTTGTATTTTAATGGTTCGGAGGATCATGTTGTGACACATGACTCTTGCATTGAAGTTTCAAGCCTTAGCTATACTGTCAGATAAAAAGTATTGTACAGATATCCCGACTGTACAAAATATGTACTGTAAGTAGACCCTCAATAATTTTGAGGTACTAAGTAATTATGCACCTCTGTATTTTATGCATAGTATATTGTTTGTGAATATTGTGAATGGGTCTTCTCTCTATGCTAGACTAATGAAGCTTATTTAGATTCAGAACTGCCGTAATTATTCGACATGAATACCATACCCTGGTTTGCCATCAATGACTGACTGACCTAATTATTCTGACGAATCGCTCTTTTTTAAGGTTCTTGTAAGAGCTTTTGTATTCACATCTTGTTATATTAAACACTCAGGATTACAAGTCAGCCCATGTTGCTCCTCGTAAAAAAAAAAATTAAATAATAAAAAAATTCTTAGGTCAGTGAAATTGCTCACCATATTGTGGCGGATCTGCTCGAAGTGATGCCTGAGCTCGTGAGTGTGAACAGTCAGTGGACAGGAACCCAGATGGAGCCTGCGTCCCATGGCTGAGCCCCAAATGCTGGCCAGCAAGGCGCAAATAGCCAGGATGCATATTAGGGAGGTTTTCATCTTTAGATTTGATAGTCTGACCTGGAAAATAGTACAAGTGTTCATTTCAATTAATTCAGTGTAAATAGAATTGTTAATCTCATTAATAGACCATAGACAAACAAAATACAAAAAGTGTGTTATTAATATGTGGAGCATTATCACTGTGTCCACATCAACATGCAAAAGTTATAAACTCTCCAAAACTCTCAAAAAGGTAATAGTTATAAAAGAAGTGTATGATTTGTTCTTACCTTGAAGTGTAATGATGAGTGTTTCTCCTTAGGATGGATGTGTCTGTGTGTGTGTCTCTCCATGCTGGCTCTCTTATATTAGGATGGAAGGGGAATTTCGTCAGGTGTTTCACCTTTCTCTAACTCACCTCTGCTTACTGTAAGAGGAAGTGGAAGACAATCCCATTGTCAGCCTACTGATGCATAATACAGTAATAAATTCTTTAAATATTTTATATTGATTTGATATTTGACAGTTTTTAAGGATATTATTATAATTTTTTATGATGTATTGAACAGTACATATACTAATATATATATATATATATATATATATATATAT
>JAFFST010054966.1:55295-68945 GCA_022414735.1 Noturus placidus | reverse complement strand
CGCCCAATTTTTCAGTTTTTTATTTGTTGAAAAAGTTTGAAATATCCAGTAAATTTCGTTCCACTTCATGATTGTGTCCCACCTGTTGTTGATTCTTCACAAATAATTACAGTTTTATATCTTTATGTTTGAGGCCTGAAATGTGGCAAAAGTTTGAACAGTTCAAGGGGGCCGAATACTTTCGCAAGGCACTGTATATGTATATGTATAGTAGAAATTTTTTTTGCTGCTTGTACAATGTAAAGTAACTGTTAGGTATGAAACATAAATATAAGAAATGAAATATACCATACAGCTGATGCACAGTTACTACTTAAGTGTATATTAAGTAAATATTTAAATAATTAGTAAATATTTTGTCATGACTGTACACATTCATTCTATATTTCTGCTTGTCAAAGGACGTAAATGTAAGCGTGGAGATCTTTTTCCTATCCAAACTGGTTTCCTCACTTGTTTCAGTCTTTCTCCTAATGCAACTTGTGCAAATCACTTTTATTTCCTGCTTATAATTATTTCCTCTTACATAATTCGTACACAACGGTCAGAGTACCAATTAATGTTATTAGACTTGTGCATATTGTGTAGATCTGTTCCTCATGGTCCAGGTGTGATATTTTCATCACTGCAAGTATAATTGCATCTCTAACGCCATTTCCAATATTAATCAATATTAAAATATGTCCTCTTAAAATATTTTCTCACACTGTATTTCTGTAAAGTCTAATATTTTGACATATGTTTCCTTCTTATTCTAAATTGCTTGCTGTGAAAGTCCGTACCGATTTTAGATCAGAGGTTTCCATTCTGACCTGAAGTGACGTAAGCATCATGACACTGATTAACTTTCCTCATCAAACCTGTCTGCTTCATGCACGTAATGAGGTGTGGTAAGTACTTGGCCAGAAGACAAACATCTCTTACTATTACAGTGGTGAGGTGTTGTGGATATGCATGTGTTCATATTTCCTTTGAATTTATAATGTATACTTTAAAATGTTAAAAGATTTTATGTACTTGACGTGTGATTTTTATGTATAAACTATAATGCGCAGTATGTTTGGACTATGACGTACATAATACAAATAGCTCGTTAAACTACTAAGGGCAAATTATATGATCAAAATCTGGTCGCATATAAGTGTAGTTATGGACAAATGAGCATTTTTAGTGATAATTCTCAATTTAGGTCTAATGTGTGTCTGGGCAACACTCCTATAACCCAATTCCATTTGCATGGATTCATTTCGCACATTTTTCTTCAAAGTGACTTGATTTTGCATCGCTAAATATGTCTCGATGCAACCATATGCCCTATTTTTAGGGTTTCCTCATAAAAAAAAAAAAAAAAAATCCTGTCCAGAAGCAGATTATTGGTTTAAACACTACTAATAAAGAAATATATATTATTTCTATATAGCAAGATGTAGTGGGAGTCGCATTGATGCAAGCTTTAAAGTTCTCTTTTGATTTTTCTCTGCCTAGGTGCACTGAAAAAGGGCTATTTTTGTTGATTGCAGAATTTACCCTTCCAAATCTGGCTCTAAGCATTTTTAAAAATCTTTGTAAACTACAGTACAGGAACTAGAATCAGGCCAATAGTGTGACGTCACGTCCTATGCATTTTAAATACACACACACAATCTGGGCAATAACTGTATGCACTTTAGCATGTGTTTGCAATGATCTCTCATTGTAGCAATCACATACAGTATCTCATTGTTTTGGACGCGCTAACCACCAGATGGCAATGGTAAACATCTGTACACAGGCTCCGTATGGCCTGTGTACAAAAAAGTTTCTCTAGAAAGATACCAATTGTATTATTTATTAAATCACACTGTATAGACATTACAATATCTTTTCATTTTAATTAATATTAACACTTAAAAAAAATAATTAAATATGAACTCTTTTCATTAATATTAACACATCTACAGTTGCAATCAAAATCATTCAAGCACCAGTGCAAATCAGGTTTATTATCCAAATGTACAGACTTTCAGCTGTTTGCAATGAACAATTGAAATAGCAGAAATCATTATACGTTGCATTTTCAGTAAAATTTGGGGAAACCACTTGAAGCATTCTTTGTGTTGAACTATTTCAATTGCTTTTGTTTGATTTGTTCATTGCAAACAGCTGAAAGTTTTTCCATTTTCACAATAAACATGATTTGCACTGGGGGTTGAATCATTTTGATTGTAACTGTATATGTTAGATTAATAATAGACTCCTTCTTATTTCTCATCATTAATTAATCTATAATTACATACAAGGTTTATAGGCTTTTAAACAGGAAAGTGATCTAAAGTATAAAAATGAACACAGGGTGCCAGTAAAAAGTACAGACTCCTTGACAGGTTCTGTACAGGTTATGTCTAGGACAGCTAGGTCCTTTTGGGTCCTTTTATGTATTCAGGGATTCCCCCATTTTCCCCCCACCCTGCTCCACCCACCATTTCATTTATAGAAGCACAAAATGAACATACGCAAGTAATTGTTGCGGGAGAAACCCCACTGTTAAAAACATGTTTTATTTATACTCAGAAGATGCACAAAGGCAAGTGAAAACAAGAAATTATTATTATTATTATTATTATTATTATTATTATTATTATTATTTGTTTACATTACCTTAAAAACACAGGCACATTAAGCACGGTTTAAACTACATGGTAGTCACGTTGTTCCCAGTTCCATTTCTTCATCTTTTAAAGTGACTATATTCATTTTATTAGTCCTCATACACTCACCTGAGACTGTAACAGGAGTACCTGTACCCTTGCTCAGTCACGTAATTGTCCAATCAACCAGTCATGTGGAGAATGACCAAACTGGGTTGAGATGATTGCAAGTCTACATTAGCTCTCAGTTACACTCTTTACAACTATTATAAGAAGAAAAGCATCTCGGAATGCATAACATGCCAAACCTTGAGGCAGTTGGGCTACAGAACAGCAATCAGGATCCACTCCTTTCAGTCGAGACCAGGAAAACACTTCGATTGGTCTTTTTATGTGAGCTAGTAGCCTTACTTACTTATTCTTGACTGACAAGAGTGGCATCTGATGTGGTCCTCTGCTTCTGTATCCCTTCCATCTCAAGGTTCTACATTGTGCATTCTGAGATTCTTTTCTACTCACCACAGTTGTAAAGAGTGGTTATTTGAGTTACCATAACCTTCCTGTTGGCTCAAAACACTCTTGGCCTTTGACCATTCTTCTCTTATCATTTTCCTCTGACCTTTCTCATCAACAAAGCATTTCTAACCACAGAACTGCCACTCAATGGAGTTTTCTTGAGTTTTTTTCTGTGTAAACCTCAGAGATGTGAAATTCCCAGGAGCTCAGCATTTTCTGAAACCCTCTAACCACCTAAACATGCAACCATCAAAGTCAGTGTGACCACTTTTCTCTCATTTTGATGTTTGATGAACATTAGCATTGATGAACAGAATCTTCATCTGCATGACTTGCTGTCAAACTGCTTCCATGTGATTGACTTGATTGGATAATTGGTTGAATAACAGGTGTACAGGTGTTAATACGTGATCAGTGAGTGAATAGGCAGCATGTTCAATGCACTTTAGCTATTTCAGTGCATTATTCATAAATACAATGTAGATTGAAAACTGCATGTCAGTTAATGTACCTTTATTTCATAGATATTTAATTGTAGTTAATACTGTTGCATCACAAGGACATAAAATCAAATGTGTATCTTTAACGCAGACATGCTCAAAGCAGTTGTTCCTATTTGAAGTTTAATAAATATGCGTTTTGAAGCTCAGGCAAACATTCCTGAAGCTATTAAGCAACTGTATATTGTTATTTCTTTGTGTTTCCCATACTGTAGTACTGTTAATTCAGTCAGTACCGTCAAGTGAACAGGAGCACTGTGCATAGAGAAGATTTCAGACGTCCTCTAAATCACTATTGAGTGGAGATGTCTAAAGCACATGATGACATCCAGTGGGATGGGTGGGGTCAAGTGGTTACCATCCAGCCGGAGGTACCTCAGCCTGGGCACGCTGTCTGGATCATGCACATCCTCAGTCAGTGTAAGGGGACAGATCGCTGTTCCATTGATATCTATGAGAAAAATAAAATGGTGTTTAATAGTAGTTTCTTTGAAATAGTTCACAAAAGCAGACAAAACAGAAGAAACAGGATAATTGATGGTATTGCAAAAATCAAGGAAGTGCAAATGAAACTTACTCTCGATATTGTTGTTGTTAAGGTGTAGATGCTCCAGGTGGGTGTTGAACAATGGAACGGTAGTCAGATTGTTGTGTGCCAAGTGCAAATCCATCAGTGTGCTAATATTGAATACCATCTTTGGGAGGCCCTTGTCAGTCAAGTGGTTGAAGTTAAGTCTGACAAAGGCCAGGTTTGTGAAGTCCTTAAAATAGTTCTGGGGAATGTCCTCAATGTTGTTCCTGTCCAAGAACAACTGGGCTATGCTGTTGGGTATATTTGCAGGCATCTTCCTCAGGATGTTGTGAGCCAGGTTAAGCTGTACCAGATTTTTAAGATCTTTAAAGATATTCTTGGCTAGGTTGCTGTCACTGATCCTGTTTTTATGCAAGTCCAGAAGAACAAGGTGTTCCATCTTGTTGAACGTTCCAGGAGCGATCTTTGAGATCTGATTATGACCGAGTCGTAGTTGCTCCAAGCCAGTAGGCAGATTGTTTGGGACTTCCTTTAAATGGTTCTTCTGCATATATAGATGCAGCAGGTTTGGAATCTTCTCAAACACTTGTTTCTCTATAGACCGAATCCGATTATTCCCTAGGTTTATCCACTTGAGCTCTGTGGCATTGTTAAAGGAATCTGCAGTCACTGAATCAATGTAGTTGTTCTGTAGGTAGAGATAATGGGTGCGAGGCGGGATGATCGGGACTTTGCGGAGGTTGCGGTTCTCACAGTACAAGGCATTTGGGAAGGAAGCAGGGCACATGCATTCCCTTGGGCAGTCTGGGAATAAAGAAGGAGGACCCATGATAATAGGAGGAAAGTCAGTGGGCTCCATGGGTTCTGGTTCTTTCTTGGGAGGCCTCCTGGTGGTGGGAGGTTTTGGTCGAGGTCGGGGTCTGGTCTGCTGTCCCCAAACATCTATGGTAAGGAGAAGAAGAAGCAGAGAGCAGTATCCTAGCTCAGCCTTCATTGTCCTAAGTTAAAAGAGGGAAGGAGAGATTGCATAGTATCAGCATTATGTTACACATCCTTCCTAAACTGGACATAAATAACTAACAATTTAATCTATGATATTTGATTATATCTCAAAAGGTCAAGGAGGTTGCAGCTAAAGAGAACATATCATTACAAATATTCAGCATACAAAACCAGGCCAATTTAATAATAACATTAGGGTTTGTTGTAGATTATTTTTGGCACTCACTAGGCTATGGATATGTAATATAGACTTCCATCTATTAGTCATGACAAACAAGTATAAATGTTCCCTTGATGCTGTTAAGACAGTTAAAGCATTGCAGACATGCATCACCACACTCTGACTTTTACACAGTCTTAAATAAACAACCCTGTGCTAAAGTCTCCAGGTTGCTCACTCTCGTCTCTGGGTGCATAGCTTGATAAAGACCCATTTGTGCAAGGAATAACCAGAGACAAAGAGAGGCTGACTCTCAATGAGAGAAACAGAGAATAACAAAGTCCCTGGAGATGCTGCAGGAAACCTGCGACCAGTCGTCATAAAAGTGCTATGAAGTCTGCTTCTGCATTCACTGCACATCTGATACACAGACTGTTGAAGGGAGCACAACTTCAAAGGTTGATGCCTTCCGTGGGCAACATGTGGAAATGAGTTACACCTGGATCAGTGGAGGTATGTATAATCATGCCAAAAGTGAGCCTTCAATCATCATTTACTTTTACTACACAAAAACTGTGTGTAACTGATATTGTTTCAGTTTCTTACGTATCCCACTTAGTTAATAATAGCTCTCAGGCAGTAAATTTTCACTGATTAGTCATCAAGAACTGACTTGTTTATGTTTTGTCATAGGAGTTAAGCAAAATATGGATGCCATTTTCATTGCTCTGGATTAAACTATGCGTAAACTACTTCTGTAGTTCACCTTGAACACTGGATATCCTCCAACTTGAGTATGTTCTCTGCACCATAACAGCTTGCAGTCAGGAGATATAACAATATAATTTGGTACATCATGCCATCTTCCATGCTGTCTATCATGCATGCCACTGTTAAACAAAATTCCATATGGAATGGTGTACAAAACATATGTCAAGTTTATACTTCTTAATTTAATGACCGGTGTATGTGGTTAAGCACAGGGCCGCTGTTTTCAGTTTTAAAGGACATTTTGGCAAAGGCATGCAAATGCATACACACTATATTCTGAAATATTATTTTAAAAAATACACCAACATTTAATGTTGACTATATGTTGTAGTGTAATTTTTAAAATTGTATTTCACAAGTGAGTGGATTCAGGATAGAATGAGGCAGTGTATTGTGTGTTACAGTCCCAAAGTCATTTTGACCCAATCTCAAAAAAATCACACATCTCAGGTCTCAAATTTCAGTCTAACCTGAGTTCGGATTTGTCTTTTGTTTATTTTTGAATTATTCTTAATTACATAGGAAAGCCATTAGATTAGCGTGAGACAGCTTAGCACAGGCCCTGATCACAAACAGATGTTGGATTAAAGGCATTTGGCTGAGTGACAGCTATCTAATCACTGACATCAGAATGTAGGGGAGGAGTCTGGGTAGCAAGGATTCCTGGGAAAATATGGATTTGTTTATTAAGTCAGCTGCATGCTTGCTTTGGGTGGGTCCCAATGAAAAATATTTGTCCTGTTAGCGCTAAGTTGGTGAAATACTCTATGAATCTACACATCAATTTCTCAATGCAGGCATAATTCTTCATAAACCCAATGTAATAAAACAACGTAACTATGCAAACTCTACTAGTCTTGCATTAAACACCCTCGTCTTTTGTGAATTTTTGTAGCCTCTCATCATGATTGGCAGCAAAATGATTTTAGAAGCTGCATATCGTACTGTTGTGTTCACTGAGAAGGGTTTTTGCATGTATATGAAATTAGCTTAAGTAACCCTGTATTTGACTATATGCAACAAAAATATTTAGCTACTTTCAAACGAGGGAAAATGTTTGTTTAGATACTTTCAATAAATCTGAATTCATGTCCAATTCTCACTCGTGTTTGTGCTTTTGCAATTGCCCTTACTTCAGAAGTCTACAATAATATTGTTGTCGGAAATTAGAGGCTTAAAGTAGATGACAGACTTAACAGATTTTCATCTACAGACTGGATTATACAAAGGTCATAACAGGCTTTCTGGTCCTCTCTTATGATCCAAATCACTGCCAGAACAGTTTGTTCCGCTTAGGAATGTTACATAAGCCACAAATACCATCTGTACCATGATAGGAAGGTTTTCATTCAACTGATTCTAGGTGAAATTATTTATAACATATGTGACATTTCTGACATTCAAACAATGGAATGTGCACTCCTGCTCATCATTGCGCTATTGAATGCTGGGGCCCATATAGATATTTGTTCCATAGATCAAAGAGCAACCCTTGGCAAGGAAAAGTTAAAATCTGCAGATGAGAAACAGATTCAGCAGCTCCTGTTGAGTACGACAGCATTGCGTTCTGTTAAGTACGACAGCATTGCGTCTGAAATGAAATGAGAAATAGTTTCTGTTGGTCCCTTTCCTGACTTGCCCCAAAAAAGGATATGAATGCAATGAAAACTGTGATGCTACGAACAAAGAATGAATATTCCGAAGTTCCTTACAGTTTGAGAGTATCTGTGCAGATGATCTGTAAGCTAATCTATAAACAAAAAAAAAAACCCCAAGAACATTTAATTCCATTTTTGGAAGAGTTTGCTTTGAAAAGTGCAGAAAGAGTTGGGTGTGTGCACCCACCCAGTGCTAGGCATATTCGGACATGTTTTCCTGAACCTCCATGAATAAATAGCATAGAACATAACGCATAAACACAACAATACATGCACTTATATTAATAAATAGACATTGGATGAAGGAGTATTGGTATCCAAAAACATCATATTAAACATGCAAAACTGAAACTTACATGTAAGAGAGTACCAGTCGGATGGTTTCTATAGAAACAGAGCAGCACTGTGTATTACATGCCAAGTGCCCAGCTTTTCCCGGGCAGCATGTTTTCCTGATGTTTTACCCTCTACTATCAGTTTCTGAAGGAAACAGAATATCTTACCTGTAGTTGGTACTGCCCTCTGAGGTCCTTTCTTTATCACTGAGGGCTTGCTTTTAACTTTCTTTTCTACCTCGTTCTGCCACCACACTTTGCTGTTGTCCGTTAAGCTGCCTGCCTATTGGGTTTGGCTATTACTTGCTTTTCCCTCTGAAGGTCAGCTGTGCTGCCTCTCTCTCTCCCTCTCTCTCATGGTCTCTCCCCCTCTCTCTCTAAATGGCCATCCCTCACAAAGAGGATATGTTCTCATCTCCTTCCCCCGGGTGTGCTGAGGGTTAATGAGTGTGTGTGTGTGTGTGTGTGTGTGTGTGTGTAAGTGTGTAAAGCTGAAAAATGCAAAGGTTGGATTTCTCATGTTCAGACATTTATGTTCTCTGTTTTGCTGTGTCACATGGATACTTGGCCAATTTTTCCAATAAGCTTCATGTGTCTTTTATTTAAGTTGGCCAGTGATACCACAGAGTCTTGGAAGGCTGGATTGCTTTGAGTTCCACAAACGCTGAAAGATGGCATGATTGTGCCTGACCTTAATAAGGGCACTTGCTGTATAAGCAAGCTTTTCCGTGTGCAAAGCTTCATTCTTACTCTGCTTGCAGCCAATTTGGAGAACACATGTCCTCATGTACTCCAAAGAAATGCTTTAGGAATGGGGAACAAATGTAAGCATGATGAGCTCTATCATCTGTTTTCAATTAAAATGATGCAGTTTTTTAAACTTTGTGTTTTTCCCCCCTAATTTTGTTTTCCAAGTTGCCCAGCTGCAGTCCCATATGGAAAAGATATATATACTCTCATTCACTTTCAGTAAGTTCTTGGATGCGGAGCCTATCCCGGGAACACTGGGTGTGAGACTGGGATACACCCTGGGTAGGACACCAGTCGTTTGGAGGGTATTATGCACATATACATTCATACACTCATTCATGTAATTCAGGCAATTGTATCTTATCCAATCCGACTACTGGGAGGTGTTTTTGTAAACGGGAAATTGAAATATAGGAAATTTCTGTATTTTAATTGCAATGTATTAAAAACAGTAAATAAAGCCCTCCAGGGCATCAACTCCAGTGTTTGAACTTCTCACCATTGTTTCAACACATGACAAGTAAGCAATTAACCACATGATTTCATGATTATAGTGATGCACAGTTATCTGGGAATATGGAAATTTACTCTGTATATCATGCATAAACGTATCTTGTATTGTTATATGTGTCTGTACTTGAGGAATTCTTGGAGCAACATCCCAAGCCATTTTCAGCCATTGTTCAGTTTTAGTTTGTTTGCATTTGCTGCTGATCCAGTCATAATTTCCAGCTTGGTAAGAGCTATCAATTTTTGCTCAATGTTGCTAAACTCAAAGCTCTGTGATGGCCAAAACAAAAGAGACATTGTTATAAAGTCTAGAACTGATCTTTTTCATGTGGCAAGGGTGGGCCTGACTCTGTCTCTTGATGACAGTTCAGCATGTTCCCTTGGGATATAACTAACCACTGCCTGGCTAAAATAAAGCTGAGTCTCTCAACAAAACAAAACAAAACAACAACAACAGGAAGTTAAGAGTAACTAGACTGTGCTAGACTCTCACCACTAACCATGCTAGTCAAATGTGGAGATTTGCACTAAGTTCACCTCTAAATTTGTACATTGTATGTGACAGTTTTAGAAAGTTTGTCAGACTACTTTGACAATTATATACTCAAGGAGTCCACCCAAGAGTCAAGTTTATGAAGCACCAATTCTGGTAAGCAGTGAATTTTTACCATCAAATATTAAAGCCAAGCATGCATTCAATTTGAATTCTGTATTTTGCACTAATCAAGTAATCAAGGACTAAACACTCTCAAGGAGAGTCACTTTAAGCTGCAACCCATGAATCAACACAAGTGCACGTCTTGTAAATCAGGTCTTGCAACTCTGTCCAGACGATAAACAGTCCTCGCAAATCCTTTTTCTAATAACAATGACTAATGTGAGCCTATCTTACTTCATTATTAACCCATTAAACTCCCAGGACTTGTCAGTGAATCCACATTCCCTACATTCATACTGTAATTACATATCTTTCCTATTAGTCTCACTGTAGTTACTGAAAAAAATCCATAACAGTTGCTAAAAATATGCTTTAAAATGAATAATAGATTAAAGTGCGGATACCTTTAGGGGTTAATTTACATATTAAAACTCTTTACTGACATGCAGGCAATAAATAAAGAATGAAAAACTCAATGACTCAGGGATATTAACCATAAACCAGAGTCAGTGTGAATATATTTTTTAGAACAGACAGATCAACTTTGTTTTTCTCTTATACTTAATAATGTCTAAAGGGTTGAATCTGTCTTTGACCGACAATAATAAACAAACACAGGCTTCAAACTTAAGGCTAAAGAGTGAAAACAAATACAACCCCACAGGTATATTTGCAAAACTAATCTTGTCAAAGGAACTTTGTTGTTGGATATGTCACCATATGAACTGGTAAGAAAAGGTAACACTGCTCCTAAAGCTAACCTTCCTCACATTTTTATACGAGTTTGTATTGAGTAAGTTGCACAAAGTTTCTGCAAATTGTTACAAATGTGCAAAAGTGTGTCCAAGGTGGTATATGGCTCACGTTAACTAATTCTATTTTAGCACAAACTTTTTTTGTACAGACTTCCAAATATGTAGAAGGAGCGCAAACACAATATGCATATATAAATGGTAAATAGAGCACTTATATAGCGCTTTTATCCAAAGCACTTTACACTGTGTCTCATTTACCCATTCACACACCAATGGTAGCAGAGCTGCTATGCAAGGTGCTAGCATGCCATTGGGGGGAAACTTGGGGTTCAGTGCCTTGCCCAAGGACACTTTGGCATGTGGAGTCATCCGGGCCGGGAATCGAACCAGCAACCCTACGATTAGTGGACAACCCGCTCTACCAACTGAGCCACAGCCGCCCTATATATATATATATATATATATATATACAGTATACACACACACGCTGCACACGTGCACAGCAGTTATGATATACCCACAAACAAACATGTTCATCTGTCTGCTTTACAGATGTTGGGATATGGCCATCTTCCACTGTGTAAACAGCAAGCAGTGAAGTAACATGCTTGTTAACAAATATCATGAAACCACCAACTAAGCTTGTTTTCCAACGAGGAATGATGCCATTAACGGCCGCACTTGGTTCATGCAAATGTTCAAAAAAACAGAAAACGGGTCAAGCAAAAAAAAAAAACAACAAACTAACAAAAAGAAAGGTTAAAGCAATTTAGTTTTTATTTATTTATTTTAATTTAGCAATAGATAAAAAAAGTTAACAAAAAATTATAGACTGACGCTACATGCAACATTAGATAATATGGACTAACTTTTCTTCCGATTTACCTACTTATTTATTTATTTCTTTTCATATTTTCATATTTATTAATTACATCAGTGAATGTCAATGTTGTTTCCTTGTCCTTAATAGCCTCCTGCAGATGATAAACAGGCTGTCAAGAAGCTGTGTTATGTTTTATTTGTATAGCTCTTTTAATCATACGCATTGTCCAAAAGCAGCTTTACAGAAATATTAAAATTCAGGATATAGATTTGAAATGTATTCATTTATCCCTAGTGAGCATGCCAGATGCGACCATGGCAAGGAAAACTCCCTGAGAAGCTATGAGGAAGAAACTTTGAGAGGAATCAGACTCAAAAGGGAACCCATCCTCATCTGGGTGATAACAGATAGTGCAATTATAAATAATTCTCTTCTATAACTGTGTGCTATATGGTCAAATAGTGCAATTGTGTAACCAGGAAATTCATTATAGTTTTCACATGAAGTCTATTTTGTTGACGTTATCAACTGTTCACTGATGGAGATTTGGGTGCAAAACTGTTTATAGCAATTGCAGTCCTAAAGCTATCATAGCATAACTGTTAATATGAAGTTTTAATATGAATTATTAACACAGAGTAGGTCTTTGAATAATCTGTAACCATTTGTGGCAAAAAGAACACTGGCTCGTTTCTTTTTTCCCCAGATTATAGACCTATATGCGTATGTGTGCTGGCCAGAGTTTGGTGTAATACGTTAAAATAAAGTTTGTCACTACGTAACCGAACGCCGAGACAAATCAGGCAGGGTTTGCAGGAAAATACATTGAAACACTCGTGTCTTATTGGCTGACAGCTCTCAATTCTGACAAATGCTAGCTCACAGTCAAAGTGAGGAAAAATGGATATACGCTGATTTAAAAAAAAAAATTAAAAAAAAAAATTAACCAGTAAATGGGTTTAAACTGAAACAGTAACATCCTCTGATTCTGAGCAGGAAAACAAGGTGTTATTTCACATTTGTCAGGCGTTTCTCACCTGACATTCACTCTGACAGAACTTCTAATTTGAAAGTTTCCTCATCCTTATAACAAATACGCCCTTACACATTATCATTTCCGAAAGCAGTGTGAAGTTCTGTCTTCCACAGCAGCTCTGTTTTCTTTCCTAACAGCAAATTTAGGCTTGACCAGACATCTAATCTTGTTTCTGTGTACCACCCATAATAATAATTTAAAAAAAAAAAAGATTAAAGAAGTATCATTAATAATAGTTTATGCTTACTTCACAAGACCTGAAGTCTACAGGATGTAGATCACTCAGCATTGTCAAAATGAAGGAAAATTATGCTCTAAGTCCACTCTGGGCGTCCAAGTTATATGGCACAATAAACACTGTAAAGACTGTATATCTGTCATGGAGGTCTGTTACATGCATCCAGACTGAGCTTCATTAAGTTCTGCTAACCAAGCACCTTCTCCACCCTGGAGATATGACAAAATGAACCACACAAGCTTTACAACCTCCTCTGGGTTTTGAATGTGTCTGAGTCAACATAAAAACAAGTCATGCCCTGCTGGGGAGAAAGCCATCAGTGTTACAAATCAGAATCAATTAATTCAAGATTAGGCTGTTACATTATGAAGCAGTTTGCTCTGATAAGTTGCATTTGCATAATCTTACGGCATTATAGCAAGAGTAGAATTTGTTTGTAATAAGGATGAAATAACAGGAGTACCAGTTAAGTATTGCTGACTGATATACATGATGGCAGAGAGATTTTTATGCTATTATTGCATCTTTGGGGTATATTGCAGTTTCCTGTCAGAAACACTTTCCAAGTTTCCTATTACACCTGGGATTTCCTCTTCTTTCAGAGGTGATATGAATCTTTCTCATGCCTTAATAATGACTTTTCCATCTCAAGGCAGTATATAAGTCCAGTCTCCAGGCTGTGTTAGGTTCTCTTCAGGCCAAATTGTTTCCTGAGACAAACAAAAATAACTGGTAACTGTAATCCGTTGCAGTTATGTCAAAAAACAAAGTAATCAGAT
>JAFFST010054966.1:11881-25668 GCA_022414735.1 Noturus placidus | reverse complement strand
CCAAGGACACCCTACGATTGCATATAATACGATTACATATCTACTGTAAATTCAAAATCTTCAATCTTCGAAATTTTCCCATCTCGTAGCTCGAACCTCAGCTCGTTGGTCGAGCAGAAATTTGCCCCGTGTTCCATCTCGTAGGTCGAAAATCTCGTAGGTGGAGCTGCTCGTAGGTAGAGGTACCACTGTATATGTATATATCAAGCTTGCCAACTTAGTAATATAATCAGTATTTTCCATTTGGGTGAATTGGGTATGTGCCCATAAATTATTGAAGTTATGGTTTGCCTTTGGATTACTAACTCTCACAAAATTATTTTCAAAACTCTGCTTGATCAGAGTTTTCCCTGGGCAGTTTCTGCAGTGTGGTCGACGTAATGAACTTCTCCAAACTAAAGGTCCTTCGTCTGGAAGGCAATGAGATCACACATAGGGACGTCCCATCTGACTTGAATATGTGCCTCCGCTTTGCCTCAGACATCGCCCTGTAACTGCTCCAACAGGGCATTAGAGGGCAGTTCCATGCAATTGTCTTCTCTGTAACTATTCCACCAAATACTAAAAATTTTTGAACTGTTTTGATTGTTTATCATGAAATTTAATACTGTTTATGTTTCGTTGGTGCATGTTTTTTGACCTGATTTGTGGGTGTTTGGTTTAGTATGTTTTACGTTATAGTTAAGAATTATGTCATATTTTGAAGTCAGAGCAAACGTAAAAGACATGAGTTGTTTTTTCTCATTTTAAAATCTGTTTACTTTCTGAACATGTCTCTCTTTGAATAACTTGATTTTCATGCATTGTTTGGAATGTTTGTTATGCATTGTGTGTATTGTAGGCAGCATGTTAGAAGACTATGGTCTGGACGTGTTCCAAGAACTTTAATCTGAGTGAACAAAAGTAATAAATATTTTTAGTTAAAAAAAAATACTGTGAATCTTTACATTGCTTGTTTGCTTAATAACTTCCCTTTCTAAATGGGAAGTAGGCAAAACCAAATGTGTCTTCCCATACCTAAACATCAATTTGGAAATTTGGCTCCACCTTCTGGAGGAAAAGTACCTCATGCCCATGGTTAAATACGGTGGAGGCTCTTTAATGTTTTGGAGATGTTTTTCTGTCAGAGCACCTGGACATTTTGTTAGGATACATGGCATCATGGACTCTAAAAATATCAACAGATATTAAATGAAAACCTGACTGCCTCTGGCAGAAAGCTTAAAATGGGCCATGGTTGGATCTTCTAGCAGGACAATAATCCAAAACATCCATCAAAATCAACACAAAAATGGTTTACTGACCACTAAATCAAGGTCATGCCATGGCCATCACAGTCCCCTGACCTGAAATACATACAAAAACCTGTGGGGTGAACTGAAGGGGAGAGTCCACCAGCATGGACCTCGAAATTTTAAAGAATCGGAGAGATTCTGTTTGGAGGAATGATCTCAGATCCCTTGCCATGTATTCTCCAACCTCATCTGGCATTATAGGAGAAGATTCAGAGCTGTTATCTTGGCAAAGGGAGCTAGCACAAAATATTAACTAAAAGGGTGCCAATAATTGTTGCACATCTATATTTAACTAATATAGTTTTAAGAGATAAACCTGATTTTTATTTGCAATTGTTTGATATCCATGAGAGCAGAGAATTTTTGTGATTTTTTTTTTAACTAAAGATGAAAAGTTTCAACAATAAAGACAATGTTTCACAGCCTTTGCTCATATTTACCAAGGGTGCCAATATTAGTGTAGGCACTGTAATAACCATACTATATGCTACTAAATGATACTGTTTATCTCATAGCATATCGTACCTTTCAATTTATTTATAAATGAGATTGAATATAACACTAAACATTACAATTCTACCACTTTAATAAGTTTAAAAAATATTTCAGGTGCATACAAATCATAAATGATTATACCCCAAGAAATATTATCAAGAATAACATGCAGGGCTGGATCACGATTCAGGAAGGACCATGTCTTTGGAGCCCTCTACTACACATTGTGTCCTACAAATGCAAACCTCAGTATCTACTGAATAAAAACAACTTAAATTGAGAAAATGTCACTTACAGTACTACTCACTGACTGCAGTCTTGACTTTTTCTGATTGTAAAAGCTCAAAACTGTCTGATCTGTACCAGGTTTTTTCCTTACGACAATTAAGAAGCGACAGTCCCACCTTATCCATTGTATTGACTTTTTCTGGCCAGGATTTACTACATTAGTCTCTTTCCTGCCTTCCTCCTCACTAAATTTAGTAGAGACATGTTTGCACATACTACTCTGCAGGTAATTTTTTTTATTCTGCCTAAAACGGAAAATGTTCACGCCGGCAGTAATTTCCTGCAATGTCTCAAGCAAATTAATTGGGCGCTTCCCAGAGCCAGACCTGATTTGGGTGAGCCTGTTGGCAAAGCTCATGTCCAGGTCTGATGCATAGGCTACGTAGGGTGCATAGGGTACATATGCTTATAGACAACTGATCTGACATAAACGTGACTCCAAAGAGATTAATTAAATGCTTGTAAATGTCCAAGTGACAGACATGGCAAGTGAATAATATATCATTGACCACATAAAACATCTCTACTTTCAAATGATTTCTACCCTCAACTGGCACCCATGGCTCTGAGCTCTCACCCACAAATGTTTTGTGTTTCCTGTTTTGCTGATGATCGTGCTATTGATCAAAACGTATGCATCTGGAGTAATGAGAGCATTACTGGAAACTGCAGTAGTGCAAATTCGTTCCTCACAGCTAAGAATAATGCTGCTGTCATCGTTTTCAGATGGTTTTCAAAAGAAGTTCGCAATGGCTAGAACACTGTGAAGCAAAACTGCATCTCTTGCCTACTTTTCTTTTTGGCTTTTCAGAACCACTGCGCTACACTGTGTGGCCAAATGTATGTGGACACTTGATCACTGAGCATCCCATTCAAAACCATGAGCATTAATATCGACTTGTTCCATCTTTTCGGATATAATAACCGCCACTCTTCTGAGAAGTCTTTTCTCTAGATTTTGGAACGTTGCCCATTCAGTCACAAGAGCACAAGAGGTTGGGTATTGATGCCCGGTAAGAAAGCCTGGTGTGAAGTTCGTATTTCAGTTCATCCCAAAAGTGTTCAGTAGGGTTGAGGATAGAGAACTGTGCTTTGGGGGTATCCCCTGGGTACTGTTTCCTCCACCAGTCCAATGGCATGCGTTGTAGGCTGACAGGCATAATTGTTCATAGTATGTAAATGTGTGTAACATTGTGTCCTGCAGTGGATTGTCACCAAATCCATGGTGTTCCCAGGCTCCCCGCAACCCTGTGTGTGTGTGTGTGTGAGTGTGTGTGTGTGTGTGTGTGTGTGTGTGTGTGTGTGTGTGTGTGTATGTGTGGGGTCAGACCTACGCACACTGGCTTCACTGGCTCAGTCCATAATCCAGCCTTGCTAACATGACATAAAAGGATAAAACAGTAGGTGTTACATATTACTGTATATAGTAGGGATACAGATGTATAATGTATTCTAAACATTGGAGATTAATAGAGGCTACATGTGTGGTTGTAACGTACCAAAACACTTGCATGAGCAGGAGGTTTTTAGTTTCATGTGGGTGGGACAGATCATATAAATTCATCACTGCACTTGCATTTGCATGGTAACTTCCTGCTTAGGGTTGTGGTGCTTTAAATTATTTAAAAAATATTTTGTGAAATAGAATCAAAATATCATAGCCAGGTACAAACAAAAATAACTGCATGAACAGAATTACAAAAAACAATCCCACACACCTATAACTTAGACCAGTTTCATCCAGAATTCAAAGACAGTACTGATATTTCTACCTCTGGGTGTTTCTTTTTCTAGTGTTTTCTAGTGTTTCTAGTGGTTCTACGAATAGTGGTTATTGACCTCTGTAATAATTAACTTTAAAAAATAAAATATTTTGTATCTTGTAGATAGATATTACTGAATGAAAATAAGATATTACTGAAATAAATGTGTATGTGATTGTGCCCTGTGATGGACTGGCGCCCTGTCCAGGGTGTACCCCGCCTTGTGCCCGATGCTTCCTGGGATAGGCTCCAGGTTCCCCGTGACCCTGAAAAGGAGCAAGCGGTTGAAGATGGATGGATGGATGGATGGATGAAATAAAATTATGGTAAACTAAAGGAAATTGCACAAAGGATGGAATTTGATGATGTGCACACACTCACTCAGCTGCAGTCTGAAGAATGTGAAATTGCACAATTGAGTCTTATCACTAATATCTGGAAAAGGAATTTACTCTGTGCTGAGTGTGAGCCAAACACTTGTGTTAGTCAAAAGTTTCAGACAAAATGGTCAGTCAGCATTTTGGACTTGATGTTGACCGGGTTTCAGGTCATTTGTCCATAGTAAATTCCTTAAAAACACCTTGTCATGAGCATAATAACGGACCACAAAGGATTAGAGCATAACATGAATTTAGTACCTCACACATAAATATCTTCTGGAGTAAGCTGGACACATTGCCTACTTTTTAGTTTTTATTAATACATATACTCTAAAGGGTGCTTTTAAATTTGCCTGGAATACACGTTGTTCTATATTAATCAGTGTAATTAAGGTAAGGAAAGGCAAAAAATAAATAAATAAATAAACAGTGACTACAGACTGATGTCAAATTACTGTCTAACCCAGGAGTCTCCAACCTTTTTTTTTTGAGAGCTATTTAAAAAAAATTAAAGTGGCTGAGAGCTACTCATGTCATCCAATACTTAAAATCTTTCACATAATGTATCATAACTCTCAAATTAACAAACTGATATACACCTGAAGGAGTCAGAGAAGAAATGGAAAACAGCACACTTTGTTATAGTTGTCTACACATAACTATACGACTGTTTACGTATATTTGAGCAGCTTGGTGAATGTTGGTGAATGTTGGTGAATGTTCTTGTAGTTTTCTGGGTCTACCAGACTCCAGAAATGTTGTGAATGTTGCTGAGATTTCAGCTAGATATGATTTTGGAGATGAATAACCTCCATCTCCATCTCTACAGCATTGATATTGAACAGTTCAGCCATCTGCTTTGAAATGTGATCAATGTCTATCTCCATGACAGGGTTGGCAATGAATGCCACACATGGCTCAAAATTTTCAAAATCACCAAACCTTTCCTCAAATTCCTGCCCAAGCCTGGACAGGTCACAATACTCACAAAAGGGCAGATGTGGCTCAGTCGGTAGAGTGGGTTGTCCATTAATCCACTAATCGTGGGGTTGGCGGTTCGATTCCCAGCCCAGATGACTCCACATGCGGAAGTGTCCTTGGGCAAGACACTGAACCCTAAGTTGCCCCCAATGGCAAGCTAGCACCTTGCATGGCAGCTCTGCTACCAATAGTGTGTGAATGGGTGAATGAGACACAGTGCTTTGGATAAAAGCGCTATATAAGTGCACCCTTGAGTACATGCAAAACTTTGGTTGCATTTGTGTGGCTTTCTAACATCTTTACCAATGAAGGGAAGTGTTGCAATGTTTCGTTTTTCAATTGATGAAGCTAAAATGACAGTTTTGCTTTAAATGCCTTCACAGCACTGATCATATCACGTATGGTTTTGTTTTTACTTTGTAACTGAAGATTGAGCTGATTTAGTTTCTCTGTCACATCAGCCAATAATGTTAGTTCAAGCAGCCATCCAGCATCAGACAACAGGTTAGTGTTGTCCTCCCCCCTTGCTTCCATAAAATCCTTAATTTCACTAAGCAAGGAAATAAAGCAGTGAAGTACCGTACTCCTACTCAACCATCTGACTTCTGTGTGAAGGAGGAGATCCCCATACTCTGCAGAAATTTCATCAAGAAACAGTTTGAAACATCTGTGTTGTTTGGACTTGATAATCTAAATAAACGGTTTCATGACATGATCAAAGCACATAACCTTAGTGCAGATAGCCTGCTGATGAATGATACAGTGATAGTTCAGAAGTTTAGGAAAGTCTGGGTCGGCCTTGCAATGTGCAATAACTCCACAGAGTGGCGCCCGATCACGACTGGAGCTCCGTCTGTTGTCATAGAAACCAGCTTTTTTTCAAGGGGCACGTTTTTTTCCTCCATGTTTTCAGTTCGTAGCCCGCTACCCACCTGAAGGTCCGGTGTAAAGTTACCATAAACTTGAGTGAAATGGCGCTCAACATTGCATCTTTTACTGACAGCAAAGCTAGCGCCGCAAATTAGGTTCTCACATCTTCCGCTTACATTGGTGAAGAAAAATTCACTCTCACATTCCTCATGGAAATAGTATGTTTTCTTATTTTTATTTAATGGAACACTGTCTTTACTCATCCTGAAGCAAACAAAAAGCTAATACTAAAATAAAACGTGCACGATGACGTGCTTGATCAAATCTTTGGCGTGGTGGCCGATGTGGCAAATAAATACTACATTTTCAGTGGAGGGGGCGGGATAGGAAGTGGTATAGCCCACTCTGATTGGATGTCATGGGAAAGAGTTTCCAGAATGTCTTCGCGAGCTACGTACAATCAGGTCACGAGCTACTGGTAGCTCACGAGCGACGTGTTGGAGACCCCTACTCTAATCTAAACGTCAAGAACTAGTGCACATACAAGTGGCTTTACTCCATGATTACTTTTTCCTTTCAATGCAAATATAGAGCCAAGTATAGTCAAATAGTTTCTTTTATACAGTATATATATAAAATGTGTGTGAGTGTGTGTGTATATATGTGTATATATATATATATATAAAAATTTTTTTTTTTTTTTAATTGTAGTAACTCAGTAACACTATCTATTCTAGTCCATTGTATGGCTATATTGCTTTAAAGCTTTTACAATTTATCTAACAATTGTTTGTCTCTTGATTATAATTGCTTTACTCAAAGGTTTATATGTTGAAAAGTTAGAAATTTGAAGAGCATTTGGTTTGAAGATTTAACTTTAAAGGAAGCAAATCAGTCTGTCTCTTATCTTACTAAAATATAATGCTGAGATATTGAGGCATTTACTTATCTGTTTTTTTTTTTTAGTTTTAGCCTAGGCCAAAAGCTTTAGAGACAGAGAGTTTAATAGATGTCAAAAAGTAAATAAACTTTATTGAAAACCAATAAAGTGTGACATGTCTCTGACTAATCTGTTTTGTTTCTCTGAAATATGTTAATATCCCAAATGTAATGGTTTTTTTTTTTCATCATATAAGGTTTCTTTTTTACAAAAAGGTTTCACACAGGCTTGTGTGTCCTGACCTTGACCAATACTCCCTTCTTAGGCCTCAATGAGCTTTTGTCCATTTGTATCTGCTGAAACCTCCCTTCCTAAGGCCTTATTGTAACTCCTTAACTGGTATCTGGCCTCAAGGTTAATTACTTACACAAGCAAATATCTACTGCCAATTCATTGCTGTGCCGAAAGGTGCCAGCTGATACAAAAGTGAACAATTATTGTACACCAAGACACAGAGTTTAATTAACGCAATGCACACTCAGAATATAACTTGATCAAACATTGTTCCATGGATTTTAGATTATTCTTCTAACTATTGATTATACATATAGATTTTGCTTTTTAACCAGTATTGATTATTCGATTATGCTTAAGTAATAATTCTAAATGTTGGTTATGCACATTGAATACACTTCATTAACATATCCAAAAGTTAGTTACACATATTGAATACACTTCATAAATATTTTCCATAGTTTTTTCAGCCTTTCTGAATGGTGTCTGTGCACTTTTAGATTCTGTGCAGATTCATTTGTTGTACCATCTAAATAGTTAATTGTTAGAACATTAAAATAATTTTATTTTGAAAACTAAATCAATTACAGTATCTCACAAAAGTGAGTACACCCCTCACATTTGTGTAAATATTTGATGATATCCTTTCATGTGACAACACTGAAGAACTGACACGTTGCTACAATGTAAAGTAGTGAGTGTACAGCTTGTGTAACAGTGTAAATTTGCTGTCCCCTCAAAATAACTCAACACACAGACATTAATGTCTAAACCGCTGGCAACAAAAGTGAATACACCCTTAAGTGGAAATGTCCAAATTGGGCCATGTAGTGTGACTTACTGAAGCAGAGCATTATCCCCTCCCTACGGCGACTGGGCCACAAGGCAGTATTCCAGAATGATAACGACCCCAAACACACCTCCAAGACAAACACTGCTTTGCTAAAGAAGCTGAGGGTGAAGGTCATGGACTGGCCAAGCATGTCTCCAGACCTAAACTCTATTGAGCATCTGTGGGGCATCCTCAAATGGAAGGTGGAGGAGCACAAGGTCTCGAAACTCTACCAGCTCCGTGATGTCATCACGGAGGAGTGGAAGAGAACTCCAGCGGCAACCTGTGAAGCTCTGGTGAACTCCATGCCCAAGATTAAAGCAGTGCTGGAAAATAATGGTGGCTACACAAAATATTGACAATTTGGGCCCAATTTGGACATTTTCACATTTTCACAAGCAGTACACTCACTACTTTACATTGTAGCAAAGTGTCATTTCTTCAGTGTTGTCACATGAAAAGATATCATCAAATATTTACAAAAATGTGAGGGGTGTACTCACTTTTGTGAGATACTGTAACTGTGGAGATGACTAATCAAATGCAGTGGGGGTTTCCCCTGCAGGTAATTATAGTGCTCATAGATGCACAAAAACAACCTGGTGAGGGTGGTATGTGTTTGACATGAGTCAGACGTAGTGGCTTGGTTAAGCCTTTATTTCAGTAATTTGCAGTCTTAGAAAAATATAAGTAACCTTCCATGACATCAGAAACCCAAGGAGAATAAACAATGCTTGCATGTATAAGAATTCATGTTTGGAAAATTGTCAATATTAAATAGAACATGGAATTCTCCTGACTAACTTTTACATCAGTTACTGGTGTTAAGGTTCTAATGTCTTGAGTTGATCTATTAACCCGTTCCCAGTCCCCAAACCAATAAATGTATTTAAAAATTATAAGCGTGTTGGGTTTAGAAAGGGTTGAATTATCTGTGTTGTTTCCCTGAGATATGTTAATATCCCTAATGTAATGGGGGGGTGGGGGGTGGGATGGAGGGTTATATACTGCCTAACTGAGTATATGTCTTCAGAGAGAGGAGGGTTGCTGGAATAAAGTTGGTTCCACGTTCGATATTCGCGGAAATTAAGGGACCGTCTCTAAAGTTACATACGACATTGTTATACACGTTTCTAACTTCAATAGCATTTGAAGGGAATGACATACAGTCACACAACCAACTGGAAAGTTTTCATCTGGGTGTCAGGTAAGAGAAACACCTTTTAGATTTGTAAGTCATTCCCTTCAAATGCTATTGAAGTTAGAAACGTGTTTAATAATATTGTTTGTTACTTTAGAGACGGTACCTTAATTTCCGATCTCCGCGAATATCGAACGTCGAACCAGATTTATTCCAGTAGGAGGGTTGTGGTTATTACAATCTCATGACTTCAACGTACTGTTTTCACTTCCATTCATGTTCATCATTCCTGTGTGCTGCATCAGTGTTTGACTGAACATGACACATTCAGCGGTCGAAAACGGTATTGCAGATGACCAGGTAAAAGCTATGTATTGTATTTCATTTATTTGAGTTTTAATTGTATTTGATTTCAAGAGTTGAATAAATTGTATGGAACGGTATATGTGTTATATTATTCTAGTTTATGAGTTAATCCATTATAGGTGTATAGTTTGTAGTAATATGTATACTTTGTTTAATTGTTTTAGGAAAACAATGCAGGTAAGAACTCCCATGTTGGAAGCAGGGAAGACGACACAGACAGGGGGAACTGGAGCAATAAGAGAGAATATCTGTTGTCTGTGATTGGATATGCAGTCGGACTTGGAAACGTATGGAGATTCCCATATCTAGCGTACAAACATGGAGGCGGTGAGTGAGCAAGGTTTCATCAAAGTGTGGGACTTTAGTATAAGGTCCACAAATCTGCTATATATTAATACTTAACTAATGGGTTTAATCCTTAGCAAAGTGTACATATTAATAAGCTCTGAGACCTAGATGAATAGCCATTCATAATGGTAATCGTTAACTATTAACATGTCCTTAACTAATTTGGTTAATTAATATCATGACTTCTGCAGTATTAATAAAGATCACTCACATTTTGCACAAAATGTAGGTTAACCAAACCTTTAGGCTATTTAAGTAAGTTGGGACAATTTGGAGTTTAAAGCCAACACCACTGATAATCCAAATCGCTTTATCAGTGTGATGTTATAAAACAAAATGTAAAAAAAAAAAAAGTTTTGTTTAACATTGAGTTGCTGGCAAATAAACCTACATTACAGCCTATAATTTGGGTTGTTTCCAAACAGACTCTTCATAATGACCCAGAGCTTGTGAATAGATCTGATTAATTATTTTCTGATGTGCTAAGGATTAGTGAATGTAATTAATTAATTAATTAATTAATTAATAGTTTAGGTATTAATAGATTGCTTATTTGTCGACCTTATAATAAAGTGTTACCAGTGTGTCATATTCATATTATTCATATGACTCTTTCCATTATGTCCATATTTGTCCATTATGTCCCTTGGTAACCCTTTAGTTCATAACACTTTACTTGAACTCTGTGTCATGACATCCGTCTATTGCAACATACCGTCATAAACTGATGTACATTTTCCATGAATAGTAAAACTTGTGAAAGTTGTAGATAGATAGATATGCAGACTTGCACATGACATGGTTACGCCTGCATATGACATATGACACTAAGTACATGACATGGTTATGCCTGTGTTACTCACTTAATCTTGCGGTGGTGTTAGTGGAGATCTTAGACACCTATTTAAATATGTCATGTCAACTAACATAAACATGCATAATCATTTAAATAATTCATGATGGTTTATTCCATCCAGTATGAATGTGTGTGTATGTGATTGTGCCCTGTGATGGACTGGCACCCTATCCAGGGTGTACCCCGCCTTGTGCCCGGTGCTCCCTGGGATAGGCTCCAGGTTCCCCCGTGACCCTGAAAAGGAGTAAGCGGTTGAAGATGGATGGATGGATGGATGGTTTATTCCAGTGGTTTTCAAAGTGGGCGCCAAGGGGGCGCCAGGGGCCTCAACAATTTGGTGTGAAAAATAAATTCTCACTCTCAGACACACACACGCAATCAATTCATAATGTAATGTAAATATGTAAGATGTAATTATTAATAAAAAGGGGGATATATTCAGAAGTCTGTATTTTTAATGTGTTTTAAAGACATCTTGCAAAAGGGGGGCCTCGGTCAAATGTCAATGCCATTTGGGGGGCCTTGCCCTGGAAAAGTTTGGGAACCACTGGTTTATTTCAACAAGCATACCCTATCATAAAGATTTTGATGACACCTAGGGGTCATTTAGAGCCAAACTCCTCATTGACTGAAACCCGAACTGAGGATTGAGACAGGATAGCTGGAGCTGTGAAGCTGGCAATGCTACCTCCCCAGTATGCAGGAAGGGCTTATGTAAGGTCACGTAGCCTTATAAACAGCACTTCTCAGTAAAGTATTAACCTAAATTGTACCCTACATTGATTTTCTGTTATTAGGAGCCTTCCTCCTTCCTTACATGATCATGCTGTCAGTCTCAGGGCTGCCACTTTTTTTCATGGAGAGCTCTGTTGGACAGTTCTGTAGCCAGGGACCTATTAACATATGGAAAGCTGTACCACTATTGCAAGGTAGGTAGCTGCCATATCAGTGATTATTATATAGTATATATAAACTTTATATAGTATAATATTATTACACAGTGATTGATAATATTTTT
The DNA here is from genome assembly GCA_022414735.1 of Noturus placidus. Lineage (NCBI taxonomy): Eukaryota > Metazoa > Chordata > Actinopteri > Siluriformes > Ictaluridae > Noturus > Noturus placidus. The sequence goes on along the minus strand of JAFFST010054966.1, from coordinate 13,861 downwards.
ATCTGAGTGATCTGTTTCACCTTTCTAAATATAAATTAACATATATACAGGTGTCAAATTAAAGTATTTAAAAAAGCTGCCTCTGTTTTGATGTGAGGGGAATTCCACTGGCATGGTTTGGAGCCACTTGTCTCATTAAAAGTTAAGAGTCACTGCAAATCAAGACAAGGTTCTTTTGACCTTTATCCTATAATGAAGCAATCTATCCTGATGGAAGTGGTCACTTCCTAGATGAGCCCACCCCCATCCTCAGGACATGAGGTCTCAATTAATTATTTGATCAGCATGAAAGTAATATGATCATATGGCCTATGGCTTATCTAAACCCAGTTAGTCATCTGTGAAAAATTTTGGAACTAAGTGTTAAATATCTCCTTACAATACCATCATCAAACACTAACTTGTCAGGCTTTCACAAACTTAAACAACTGCATGTTAAAAATCACCAAATCAGGTTGATCAGACAAAGGCCAAAATGGTAGAAAATGAGTATTCTGAAAACAGAGCAGGAATGAAAACCATGAAAGGAACAGTAACCAGGGTGTCTTAATAAAAGAAAAATAAACTGAAAATCCAGAACAATGATCATATAAAAAACAAAACAATAGAGTAATAGTAATGCAGCTGAAGAACAAATAAAAAGTAGACTTAGCAATGAAGTGAATAGTGAAGAGAATTGGCAAAAGATGCAGGCAAATAGAAAGCAGATGATCTTGAACAGGGTTGACTACAACAGACAGGATCTAGAGGCAGAGGGGTCTAGGAGTTTAAGTTCCTTGGGGATGGAATAGCTGTGACACAATTCAGGGAATGCCTTTTGGAAGAAGGGTGTTCATTCCAGGGACTTGTAGAATTTTATGCATTTTATTGTTCTTCTTGATGTTGTTTTTATTTTAATTTTATCACCTGTCAGTATTTGCGAATTGGGAACATTATTCAGTCTACAGACGTAACTGAGTGATATGAAAATGTAATAAATGTTTTAAGTGCTTAGGCTCTACAAGAGAACATTTTTGTTGTTCATTTTTATGCTGGTTATAGCTACTGCCATGCAGATAAAAAAGAAAAAAAAATGAAATAATATGCTGCCACTTAGCCTAAATATGCTTTCTGGATCTTGTGTTTTCCATCTTTAACAGATTGAGAATACTGATCATTATTCATAAAAAGGAGTGTGTATTTTCATCTTGATTAACCCCAATGACTCCATTAAATGCTTATAATGTAATAACTGTTAAATTTACTTAATCACAGTCAACCTTCCAAATGAAAGCAATACTGACCATATATTTTAATTGCCTAATATCTTTCTCAGGTGTTGGAATTACCATGATGCTGATTAGCACTTTTGTGTCGATCTACTACAACGTCATCATCGCATATGGCTTCTACTACATGTTTGCATCATTTCAGTTCCCATTGCCATGGAGCGATTGCTCCAGCTGGACAGAGATCGAATGTAACAACCCTGTCAGAGGTTTGTCAAGCCCTTATCATCACAGTTACATAAATGTCACATTATTCCATGCCATGCACTGTAGGGTATATCTGTTTTATTAGAAATGTCATAAATGTGTCACTTCTAATTTAACATGAGTAAGCAGCATTTCTCTTGGTTGGAATTTTGCTTATCATATTGAACCCACTGAACCTAAAAAAAATCAGATTAATGGAAACTTTAAAGAAAAAGGTCTGGAAAAAATGTGACCATCTGCTACTTATTGAAATTCCTACAGGTAATTGCAACACCTGTACACAATGCTTAACTATGGCCAGGGGCTATCAGGGGCTACTGCTGTTAAAAACTACTGAAGGATACTGATGATATTCTGAATTTTGGTTTTTATCTCAACAGAGTACTGCAATATGACTGCCTACAACTTGAGTCTCATAGCTGGGAATGTGAGTGATGGGAATAAAAACTGTTCAGAAGACTTCATGACTCGTGTCCTGTTACAGAGCACCAGCGAGCAGTACTGG
>JAFFST010054966.1:0-11861 GCA_022414735.1 Noturus placidus | reverse complement strand
CCCCCCATCTCTCTTTCTCTCTCTCTCTCTCAGGAATTTATACAAATTAACGATTTGAAGTAACATTGTGTCGGACAGAAATTCAGCTTTTACTTGAAAAAACAATGAAACAAAATCCCACCGGACAGGAATATCTGAAAGTTTTCACCTTGATCATTTAATTAGGAAAAATGCAGCTTTTCTTTAAAACACTGAGAGTCTTAATGTTTTCCTTGCTGAACTTAAGATTAGGGTTAGCGTTAGGTATAATGCTAGTGCACTGAATCTAACTAATAATAATAATAATAGCAATAATAATGATGTCAATGGAAGATCCTCAGAAGGATAGTTAGATGTATGTGTCTCCAGTTTGCTTAAATAAAAGATGAAGTCAAGTCAGTTAATTTAGTAATTGACTAAGAGTTTTGTGCCATACTATGTTAAGAAACTTCTTTAATTAGAAAAGGGCTCAGGATTTGTTGTCATTTCGTTGTGAGAACGATTTTAAAGTTACCATGAATAATCTGTCTTTTAGCAATGTAGCCCTCCGGCGCACTAGCAGTATAGATGAGACAGGCTCAGTGATCTGGCACTTGGCCCTCTGCCTGCTGTTGAGTTGGATCCTGGTTGCTGCAGCTCTCTATAAAGGCATCAAGTCTTCTGGGAAAGTGAGTACTGCATATTAACAAATATTGATTTTGAATAGTTAATATCCTGGATTAAAATCAATAAGGTATTATTAGTTGAGTATATATACCAATACAATGGTGACAACCTAACATTTGTATGCCTCCAGGTTGTGTATTTCACGGCCATATTTCCATATGTTGTCCTGTTCGTCCTGCTAATGCGTGGCGTTACTTTGGCGGGCGCAAGAGACGGCATTGACTATTACATTGGCTTCCGGTCTAACCTTGCTAAACTGGCTGAGGCTGAGGCAAGATTCAACATTTAGACCGAGTCTCTAACACCAATTTCTGTATAGTTTGTAAAATAATGATTATCCTTACACTTCTTCTGCATTATGTTGGGTTTCTTTACTCACACAGGTTTGGAAGGATGCAGCCACTCAGATATTCTTCTCATTGTCTATTTCAATGGGTGGTCTAACAGCACTGGCTTCCTACAACAAATTTTATAACAACTGCTACAAAGACTTAATTATAGTGTGCGTCACAAACTCCTGTACTAGCATCTTTGCTGGCTTTGCCATATTTTCCATCATTGGACACATGGCATATGTGTATGGGAAACCAGTTTCAGAGGTTACACAGTCTGGTAAGCTTTATTTAATCTCCTTTAATTTGCAAGTGAAGTTAGTATTCTATATTCAATCTGATTAAATTGTATGTGTATTTAACTTTGAACAGTACAGACATAGTCACAAAGCAGATTTACAGAAGTCTGGATTTAGATAAAGATTTCTAATAAATGTATAACATTTTTGATTGGAATACTTGCAAGATGTTAAACATATTTAGCAAATTGTATGGAAAATACAGTGAAACATATAGAAGAATAAAAGAATAGATTCTTTTATTAATTCTAATTCATTATTAACTATTAATGGCATCTAAGGTGGGAATATAGGCTGGGTGAATGACAACAACTTTAAAAAGGGTACTTGGAAGTATACTTCATGTTTTTGGAAGAAATTTCTGGATCATTGACTGACTAATGGGTATCACCAGAAAGTAAGAATATGTTTGTTTTCCTGCACATTTTAAGGGTTTGGACTGGCTTTCATTGCTTACCCCGATGCTCTTTCCAAACTGCCTATATCTCCGCTGTGGTCCATCCTGTTCTTCTTCATGATCATAACTCTTGGTATGGACTCTCAGTTTGCTCTAATAGGTAGGGTTATTGCTTACATTCAAGAATACAAACAAACGTGACATGACATGCATAAAAATATAACTTTCCTTGCAGAACATAAAAATACACGAGAAATACACGATGTAAGTGTGTATGCACATTATTAAACCCAAATTTCCAGAAAAGAACTGCTGTGCATAGATATTTTTCATCTATCAGTTGCTTTCTCTTTTATTTATTCTCTTTATTTATTCATTTTCATATGATTCATTTACATGTGATTAATTTTCATATGATTCATTTACGTTTGTATCAGTTGCTTTAACACAAGTCTATCATTGCATAGCATTTGTACTCTGCAGACATTGTGTTGCTGGAAGAAAAATATTAATCTGTTTCAAATATCTGACTTAAACATCACCTGTCTGGCAGAGGTGATCACAACATGTCTCCAAGATGCCTACCCGCGATTCTCAAGGTCCAAACGGGGCCCCATTACCGTAGTCATCTGTATCATACTCTTCATGCTTGGCTTGCCGTGTGTCACTGGGGTAAGTAAATTTTCAGTTTTCTTTCTACATGCTCATGGGAAAATATCGGAAATAAAATGGAAAATATTTAACGCAGTCTTGTTGTCTTCAAAGGCTGGTATATACTGGGTGAATTTGATAGATACCTTCTGTGCTGGATGGATTGCTCTGGTGGCTGCATTGTTGGAGGTCCTCGGTCTCACCTGGTTTTACGGTCAATATGAAAAATTTTAAATTATTTGTTGTTTAAAAGAACTTGTGACTTTGCACTGATCAGTTTAATTCAGAATTGAACAACTGCTTTCAGGTGGAAACCGGTTTATCAAAGACATTGAAATGATGATTGGGACCAAGAGCACCCTCTTCTGGATGTGGTGGAGGGCTTGCTGGTTTTTTATCACTCCTGTTGTTCTCCTTGTGTGTATAATATGCAACCTATAAAAACTATTATTCAAATGTTAATAATGAAGTTTTAGAAAGATTGTCAATTTCGCCTGAGATAAAACATGTACTGCTTCATATCCTTCAGGTCATTCTTGTCTGGTCACTGTACACATTCACTGCTCCCACATACGGCTCAGTTGAATATCCACAGTGGAGCATTAATTTGGGTTGGTGTATGACTGCCTTCAGCCTCATGTGGATCCCAATTGTGGCTGTCTGGAAGATGATGAAAGCCAGTGGAAGCGTTTGGCAGGTAGGACAGGAAATTCTTGTGTGTGTTTGAAAATGAGGATGAAACAGTACTCTAATAATAATAATAATAATAATAATAATAATAATAATAATAATAATAATAATAATAATAAAACTGTATCACTTTTTATATATCTGATAAATATAATATGCTGGAATACTAATGTCAGCATCATGTAAAGCAGTACTACTGAGCTCTATCTTAGATACCACAAAGATATTTGACGTATATGAATATTTCCTTACAGCGGCTCAAATTAACATCCTCACCCACTGAAGACTGGGGTCCTTACCTGGAATGCCACAGGACTGACCGCTATGCTTGCAGAGAGATAAAAGACACAAATGTCTTTGCAATCTCAAACCAAATCACAACCAGGTTATAAGATAAAATTTTGCATTTTTTTTGTCAGTTACATCTATATTTTAACGTTAAGTTAGCAATGATTTGTGGATGGTGGATTGTGGATTAGACCTTAAAGCACAGTAGTGCTCAGAGCCAATTTATCACCTACACCTACCATGTAGCTCACTTAATATGTATACACTTACAATTACTGACTGCAGTTTTCAAGCCATATTTACGCATGTCCATCAGTGGAACTGGACCACCATTGGACCATCTTTAGCCCCTCATCAATGTTCAGTTTCTGACATCAGGACTGTTGTTAGGTGGATATTTTTGTTTGGCAGGTTATGCTGCATCACCTAATCGACAGAAACATCTTTAATAATTCCTCTAATTTGGAACTATAATTGTGTTAGTAAGGAATCAAATACAATAGCTTTATCTCTGTTAAGTACTGACACTGGAGACTCCTTCCGTACATGTTGAATAAATGTCTCCAAGCTTAATCTTAGCAATGAGTAGATTTTTTCCTTGATAAATAACAAATCTTTTCAGTACACAAATCAGTGTGACAAATCAGAAACTGTTACTATAGAAACAATATATGCATTAATACAACTGTGAGTTGCCTTTCAGATGGAAATATTGTCAGAGCCATGTTTTTATTAAGTTAATCAATACCTTCTAACCAAGCTGATCAGATACAAGAATAAAGTTTTATCATGTTTAAGTACAATTAGTCATAAAAACATCCTATTTTCATTAATGATTTTCAAACAAAAGATCTCAAATAGCACTTATCATTGCTTAGTGTTTATAGCAACAGGTATTTGTCATGAGCTCAATCTGATACAGTTCCCATCTATGATGCTGTATTGTTTTTACTGAGAAGCAACAGTCAAATCTTTCCTTGTTATATAATGTTCTATAATGTATTTTTTTTTAGTTCTGGAATTAAATGTTTTCATGGTGTTAAAACTGATTGTGTTTAGTGTCATTTCTGTTTTGAATCAGCATAAAACAATATAATTTTCCATTGGTAATGAAATTGTAACAAATCCATCTCTTTCATTTGCATTGAATATGACCTATATGAAATCAAGTCATATAGTCTCGTTCATAATCTGAACTCTAGACTCTTAGTGTATGTGTACACGTATTGATTTTGTTGACCAGCATGTTTAATCACAATTAAAAGCTTTGGTAGAATACATGTTATTGCAAGCTCCTTGAGGATCCTTTTATAATATGGGTTATGCTGCATCTCCACTGCATAGATTAATCTGAAGGCTATGAGTGGCAAGTAATACACCACCATTAGAAATCAGGGTGTCACCCCAAAACACACTACACTCGTTGTTCTAACATACTATTTAGTAGTACAGGCATGTGAATCGTTATACCAGTCGCTGATGCCATGATCTACAATTTCAAACCACAGCACAGAAGGGATGATAGAGAGCTAGCTGTCTTAATGCTTGTTAGCCAGGTACAACAAAAGGCCCTGTTGAAGTGTAAAGGTGCATCTTTGCTATTATCTGTCAGCATGCATGTCAGCTCGCTAAGGCCTGCTCTGTGAATCTCTTAAGTAGCCAATAACAGGATTTTCAGTCCGACTCATAGCAGCTTGGGACATTTTTTCTTTTATTTTTTTGACCAAACAGATGAAACCACAAGTACAGTTTAGATTTGCTGCTTTTATTTCAGAAAATCAATGAACATGACTAAAGACCACTCAGATCAATCAAGACAAGAGCACTTATAGGCACTCAGATTTCTGAACTTGGATTTAAGACCAGTTGCAGCAAGAGCAGCTAGCATCAAAGACCAAGCCAGTGGCACAGTGCTCCAAGTAGGACTTGCCACTGTCGCAGTTGTAGAACTGGTTTTTGTTGCTGGGGTCGGGGTAAAGTCCATTACCCTTGCCAACACAGAAGCCGCTGCCACTGCTTGAGCCACTGCTGCTACCACCACTGCTACTACCACCACCACTAGGAGGAGCAGGGGCAGCAGTAGCTGGGGCAGGAGTGACAGGGGGTAGAGGCTGGGCAGGAGCGGCGCAACCTAGAAGAGGAAGAGCATCAGATAAATTAGTGAGAATACATGTTAGCTTGTGTGTGTGTGTGTGTGTGTGTGTGTGTGTGTGTGTGTGTGAGAGAAATTCAGTATTCTTTACTAGATTTTAGTAATAATATATGCAGAACCCATGATGGAGGTATAGAAATTGCAGAAACGGGGTTTATTCATGAGTTAAATAAATAGCAACCTAGAAGAGGAAGAGCATCAGATAAATTAAAATGCATGTCAGCTAGTGTGTGATTCTGTGTGTGTGTGTGTGTGTGTGTGTGTGTGTGTGTGTGAGAGAGAGTTTCAGTATTCTTTACTAAATTTTTGTAATAATATTTGCAGAACCCATGATGGAGGTATAGGAGTTAGACTTATAGTTAGACTTGTTCAACTCACTCTGTCCAGTTCCAAGGCCACTCTTGATAGTGTTGATCAGAGGGTATTTTCCCTGGTTGCAGAAGGTGCCACTGAAGTCATCCAGGTCCAGAGACCACACCATAGCACCTCCAAAGTTGTTTTTCTTCAACCAGTCAATCTATGGAATTTTGAAAATGTATTCACAAACCATGTATGATCCAAAACTTCCTTTGACAACTCTGTAGACATTTAGAGCCTAATAAATATAAAATACCTTGATCTGGAAGCTCTTGATGTTGTCATAGCCAACCCAAATGTTCTGGTTGTTGAAGGCATATGGCACATCCTGAGGGGCATCCCAAGCCTGAGTGGCTCCTTGAGACAGGAAGGTACAGATCTGGAAAGAGAGGATTAGATTAAAATCTGAGATCAAGCCAAATCTGTAGTTGTAGGATAGAATGTCAAAGCACTTTACATGATTTCTTGATTCTCACCTCATAGTAAGCCCAGAATCCACTTTGCCTGGAGTAAGGTCCAGCAGGTCCAGGTCCAGCAGTTGGCGCTCCCACACCAGTGTTGGAAGAGCTAGCCAGCTTGAAGGTGTGTCCATAGGTGGGGAATCCAACCAGCAGCTTCTCGGCAGGAGCACCATTGCTCTTCCAGTAGTTCATAGCATAGTCCTGAAGTGGTAGAGAAAGGAGTGTAGATCTAACCAGAAATCAGACATTACTATTATAATGGCTTTGGAATTGAGGTACACTTACCACATTGAAGTAGATGTAAGAACCCTGGTCAGCTGGTCCACTGTACAGAGGGCTGTTCTCTCCAGTCTGCTGCTCCCAAGATCCATGGAAGTCATAGGTCATGACATGGAAGTAGTCCAGAACCCTGTGGAAGACAGAAATAGAGTCAACTTACAGGAGAAACTGTTGATTCTCTGTCAAAATAACTAAAAGAACTCTATACGAACTGGCCAATCTGGGCAATCTGGTATCCAGAGTCGATGGTACCCTTGCCAGCGGAGACAGCAGCAGTCAACAAAAGACGAGGACGGTTGGTCTTTGTGCCCTCAGCCACAAAGGCAGCCATCATTTCCTATTGAATACACATTTGGCAATGTCAATAAACAGAAAGGTCTCATATGAGATTGGTAAAATTACAGGAATCTATTGGCCGGAAACTAATCCAAAATGACTTTAACTTTCAAATAGAGCAATATAAATAGATTTATATGAATCTGTCTGATTAAAGCCCAAGAGCTTCTCACATTGAAACCTACATGTTTGTGGGCTGTTGTTCATGCCAGTGAATACCTGAACCAGAGTGGTGTAGAGCTGTTTGTCCTGAGGAGGACTACCACGGGAACCAGGATACTCCCAGTCAATGTCCAGACCATCAAACTCATACTGCCTCAGGAAGGTAATTACAGAGCTGATGAAAGTCTGACGGGTAGCAGAGGTGGCCACCATAGCAGAGAACCTAAAATAGTAAAGAACTGAGTAAGTGACCGAGCTGCCTTTTACATTGTTTGAATTGGGTCACAAGACTTTACATACTTGGCAGTGCCGAAGTTCCAGCCACCGATAGCCAGAAGGGTCTTCAGATTGCTGTTCCTGTTGAGAACATAAAGAACATTTAAGTCTCCTCTCTTAAGCAAAACATGTATGAACACAGCAACAAATTAGAAATGCTTAAGTTTAACCAAATAGCCCAGCTGGATGTTAACTTAAGATAAATCAACATACTGGTTCTTCAAGGCCTGGAACTCTCCGTAAAGCTTCACATCATCCCACTCATAGGTTGCAAGCTGGTTGTTGTTCATACCAGCAAAAGCATAGATCAGATGGTCACACAGGCATGGGTCTACGTTGGTGGGGAAGTACTTTCCTGCTCCAGGTCTGTACTGTCCCCAGTTGGTGAAGTAACATGACAGGATGTAGGAGGATCCTAGTTAAAAAATAAATAAATAATAATATTATGCTTGTAAGGGATTTTGGAGTTCTTAGATTTAACATATATAAACAGAAAATTACATGTACAGAGAACATTACGTATCTGGATGCTTACCTAGCTGCACGTGCAGCAGGAGAGCCAGTCCTGGAAATGAAATGAAGACACTTTACATCTGAATATATTCTGATATAATTCTACAATTCTTCCACATATTGTATGCTGTGAAATATATCAATAGGGTAAAAACATAGGTAGCTAATAATCTGACATTACAGTAAGGGTGATATTGTGATTTTGTTTATTTATCAATCTTGTATAATTGTTAACAATACTCAAGCCTTCTGTTCTAAATAAGATACAGAGATATAATATAAATATATTATATAGAGATATACTTTAGATACTGTATAAATCTTGCATCTGAGTATATACGTTAAGGTATGACAACATTAGAAGCAACAAAAAGTTTTACATCTGTGCCATTTATTTTTCTAGATATTTCAATAAATAAATATTCTATTCATAAATATTCTATTCTAAAATGTTGTGGTAAAGGAAGTAAAGGCATGCTGAAGTTCCAACTCACCAACACAAATCAGAAGCTTGCCCATGGTGCCTATGTACAGTTCACAAGAACGATCTATTCCTTTATATACCCCTAACCAACAGTATTTTCGTCATTTCATTCTCTGTGACTTGTTTGCCCAGACTAAAATGTAATAGCCGTCAGCACTTTGGTAGAGATTAAACAAAGATAAGTTGTTCCAAATTTCTTTATCTACCCTTGTGTTCAAGTACTGTGTATTAAATGTTAACTTTTCCATGTCATACAGAAAAAAAAATTGGCCTGCAATTCAAAAGTGCTTTGCCAGCACTGAACAAAAAAAAATCATTATGGACAAAACTAACTGATATAATGTAAAACAATATGAAGACTTAATAAAAAAAAAACTATTAATTTCTTGATTTTGAGGTGTTAAATATTGATTTACTACTTTAAAAATACTGAAAGTAAAAAAAGAACATGACAAACAAATTTTTAAGTCTCTTCCAAATAAAACATTTTAACTCTGGGTTTTGGCTAGGCTACTCAAGGACATTCAGAGACTTGCCCCAAAGCCACTTTAGTGTTGCTTTTCTGTATGCTTAGGGTCATTGTTTTGTTGAAAGGTGAACTGTTGCTCCAGTCTGAGTTTGCATGCGCTCTGGAGGAGGTTTTCTTCAAGGATGTTCTTTTATTTGGCCGCATTCATCCGTCCTTCAGTTGTTAACAGAATCCCTGTCCATGCCACTGAGAAGCACCCTCATAGCATAATGCTGCAAAGACCATGTTTCACTCTTGGGATGGTATTATCCAGGTGATCCAGGTGCTTGTTTTTCACCAGACATCGTTTGGTGTTCTACCCAAAGTGTTTAATTTTCTTTTTCCACAGGTTGCATGTCCTTTATGCTGTTATATGCCTTTAAGCTTCTGTCTTGCCAGTCTGCTATGAACACCCAATTTATGGCGTGCTACAGAGATGGTTGTTTGTCCAACAGGTTCTCTGGTTCTCAGGTCCCTGACCAAGACCCTTCTTTCCTAGATGCACAATTTTCACTTCTAGAAGGGTTCGATGTTGTGCCACACTTCTTCGATTTCAAAATTGTTAATGCCACTGTGTCCTGGGAACACTCAAAGCTTTAAAAATTGCTTTATATCCTTACCCTGGTTCATGCATTGCCCCAATTTGATTGCAGTGCCAGTTTGTTGGACTTCATGGCTTGGTTTTTGTCCAACAGTGCAGTGTATATTGTGGGCCCTTATAGACTCTGGTGTATGCTTTTACAAACGATGTCAAATCAATTCAAATTGCAGCAACTGGATTCCACTTGGGTTCTAGACACATATCAAGGATAATTGAAGCAACCAGGATGTACTTGACCACAACTTTGAATGCCACATCAAATTGTCTGAATACTTTTATAAATGAGAGATTTAAATTTTTGCTTTTTAATTAATTTTTTTGAAAATCTCTAATAGGGCGCACGGTGGCTTAGTGGTTAGCACGTTCGCCTCACACCTCCAGGGTCCGGGGTTCGAGTCCCGTCGGGGCCGTGTGTGTGTGGAGTTTGCATGTTCTCCCCGTGTGTCGGGGGTTTCCTCCGGGTACTCCAGTTTCCTCCCCCAGTCCAAAGACATGCATGGTAGGCTGATTGGCGTGTCTAAAGTGTCCGTAGTGTATGAATGGGTGTGAGTGTGTATGTGATTGTGCCCTGCGATGGACTGGCACCCTGTCCAGGGTGTACCCCGCCTTGTGCCCGATGCCTCCTGGGATAGGCTCCAGGTTCCCCGTGACCCTGAAAAGGAGTAAGCGGTTGAAGATGGATGGATGGATGGAAAATCTCTAATAATATGTTTTCACTTCACCATGATGGGTGATTAAGTGGAGTTTGATAGGTACAAATGGCAGTTATATCCACTGAGAAACAAATCCACAAACCCAGTTAAGTGTGCAAAAAGTAAAGGGGTCTGAACATTTTCTAATTCTAATGTCTTTATCAATTTCTAGTTCCTTTTATTGTATTTAGTAATTCAAAGCAACATGCTTTAATGTAAATTAAATAAAAATAAATTTGATCAAATTTACATTTAATAAATAAATGTAATGAAAATAAAGTAAATTTAGAACTACTATTAATTTGTATTTTGTGTACATCTGACTTAAACATCATCTGTCTGGCAGAGGTGAGTAGGTATCTCCAAGATGCCTACCCAGAAGTCTTAAGATCTAAACGGGGCCCCATTACTGTAGTTATCTGTATTATACACTTCTTACTTGGCTTGCCATGTGTCACTAGCATAAGTCCATTTTCAGGTTTCTTTCTACATACTCATAGGAAAATATCGGAAATAAAATGTAAAATATCTCATGCAGACTTGTCTTTTTTAAAGGCTGGTGTCAGGTAATTCACGTATTGGAGGTTGGGATAGTTGCAAGTGCAGATAAGAGCTTTATTTAAAGAGAGGCAGGCAGAGAAATCCAAATCATGAGTCAAAGAGTGGTCAAAAACCATGCAATGGGTCTGGTGATCTGCAAACAGGCATAAAACAGGGAAAGCAAAAGCATGTAACGAGAAACAAGAAACAAGATCAAAGACACCATTTTAGTGTCATGCCACCACCATTTTATCATCTGCTATGTTGAGGGTGCTCCACCACCCACATAATATCTGTTTATCAGAAAGAAATCTGTCATAGTCAATAACTGTTTACCTAATATATACCCTACAGTATATGGTAGTCTTATCTAATAAATTGACAACTGAGTGTATAAACATATTTAATTCCCGTAATTTGGGACTATAATTGTTTTAGTGAGTAATCAAATACAACAGCTTTATCTCTGTTAAGTACTGACACTGGAGACTCCTTCCATAAATGTTGAGTAAATGTCTCCAAGCTTAATCTTAGCAATGATAAGACTTTTTTTCAATAAATAACAACAAATCTTTTCACTACACAAATCAGTGTGACAAATCAGAAACTGTTACTATAGAAACAATCTGTGAGTTGCCTTTCAGATGGAAATATTGTCAGAGCCATGTTTTTATTAAGTTAATCAATACCTTCTAACCAAGCTGATCAGATTCAAGAATAAAGTTTTATCATGTTTAAGTACAATTAGTCATAAAACATCCTATATTCATTAATGATTTTCAAACAAAAGATCTCAAATAGCACTTATCATTGCTTAGTGTTTATAGCAACAGGTATTTGTCATGAGCTCAATCTGATACAGTTCCCATCTTTGATGCTGTATTGTTTTTACTGAGAAGCAACAGTCAAGTCTTTCCTTGTTCTACAATGTATATACTGAAAGTCTATCTTCTATAAGCCTTTTTAGGTTATTGTTTAGTCTTTTTGAGTGCTGGATTTGAATATTTTCATGGTGTTAAAACCGTGTTTATTATCCATTATCCCCTCTTGGTAGAATAAACACTTTAAAAATGAACATTCTTCCAAAATTCCTCTACCTCTTTCAATCCATCCCTTTTTTTTTTTACCCAAATCTTTCTTTAAGAATATAGACAAATTAATCTCATCTTTCATCTGGGCAGGAAAAACTCCCAGGGCT
>JAFFST010054965.1:213214-223714 GCA_022414735.1 Noturus placidus | reverse complement strand
GTATGTATATATGTATGTGTGTGTATATATATGTATGTGTGTGTATATATATATATATGTGTGTGTGTGTATATATATATATATGTGTGTGTGTATATATGTGTATGTATGTGTGTATATAGGTATGTATGTGTGTATATATATATATATATATATGTGTGTGTGTATATATGTGTATTATTATATATATGTATTATTATATATACACACACACACATATACACCATATTTCACAAAAGTGAGTACACCCCTAACATTTGTGTAAATATTTGATGATATCTTTTCATGTGACAACACTGAAGAAATGACACTTTGCTACAATGTAAAGTAGTGAGTGTACAGCTTGTGTAACAGTGTAAATTTACTGTCCCCTCAAAATAACTCAACACACATACATTAATGTCTAAACCACTGGCAACAAAAGTGAGTACACCCCTAAGTGAAAATAGTGCATACATACACACATATATATTTATATATGTATTTCTGTGTAAACATATAACATATTTTTTAAAAATACTAGGTGAAGATTTTGTCAGATAGTCAGGAAGGTTGAGCGTAAGTGCAGACAGCGTGTTTATGATGTACAGAACCATTTCTATTGTAGGATATATGGTAAAGATTGGGAAAGTGAATAGAGGATTATTGAGTGGGTAATGTTGATCTGCGTGTGTCGAGAAACTGTGTGTGTACCCCGTGTCTCTCTTTGTCCGTCACACAAAGGCTGAGGGAAAGAAGTCATTCTCTCTCTTTTAATTCCCGATCCATTTGGACTAGTTTAAAATCTTTTGTGTTGTTTTTGAGATGTAGTTTGGCTGTTTGCTGCAACCTGGCAACCCTGGTTAGTGATATTAACTCCTCTTTTTTTGACTCGCACTTTGTGACATCATGATGGGAAACACATCCACTGCTTCAAGAACGGAACAAATGTATGTCTAAAACCACTCAATACGAGCTACTAGACAGCAGGCTGGATGCCTCCATGTACAGTCCCCACCGAAACTCTTGGAACAGCAAGGCCAATTAAAATAGTTTGTGCTATACACCGTAGACATTTGGGTTTGAGATCAAACGATGGATATGAGACGAGAGTATAGGATTTCAGCTTTTATTTCCCTGTATGTACATCTAGACTTGTTAAACAACAGAAAACATAGAAACTTTTGTATCAGGCCACCCAATTTTAGGCGAGCAGAAGTCTAGGAACAGAGCAGGGGAAAATTAAAGTAAATAACACTTTATATTTGGTAGAATATCTCTTGCTTGCAATAACTGCATCAAGCCGGTGACTCATTGACATCATCATCAACTGTTGGGTTCTTCTTTTGTGTTGCTTTAACCACAGCCTCATTTAGTTGTTGTTGTTTTAGGGGGTTTCATCCACCAGTCTCCTCTTCAGGAGGTGAAATGCTATTCAATTGGGTGAAGGTCTGGTGATTGATTTGTCAGTTTAAAACCTTCTATGTTTCTCCCCTGATGAAGTCTGTTGATTTGTTTGGCATAGTGTTTTGGATCATTGTCTTGCAGCGTGATAAAGTTCCTACTGATTCATTTGGATGCATTTCTCTGTAAATTGGCAGACATTAGGTTTCTCCAGGCTACTGAATTCATTCGGCTGCTACCATCATGAGTTACATCATCAATAAAGATTAGTGAGCATGTTCCAGAAGCAGCCATGCAAGCCCAATCCATAACACTACCTCCACCGTGTTTCGCAGATGAGCTCGTATGTTTTGGATTATTGTTTGTCATCAGCTGTTGTTTTCCTTGGCCGACTCAATCGGTGTCTGTTGCTCTTTCTTTTTCAGGACATTCCATATAGTTGTATTGGCTATGCCCAATGTTTGCTCTTATGATTGATTGATTTACCTTCTTTTCTCAGCTTCAAAATGGATTGCTTTTCTCCCATAGCTCTCTGGTCTTCATGTTGGCATTTTAACAACAAAGTGCAGTCTTCACAGGTGAAACTGAAGCTTCAAACCAAGAACAGATGTTCAGAGCTATATCTTCTTTAAACAATCACTCTAACAGGACACACCTGGGTAATAAGAAACACCTGTCAGTCACATCGTCCAATTTTTTTGCTCTCCTATAATTTGGGTGCTCTGATACACGATGTGCTATGTTCTATGTCATTTAACACGTCTACATATAAATACCAGGATAATAAAAGCTGAAATTCTAAACTCTTTCTTCTTATATTCATCTTTTGATCTCAAACCCAAATGTCTTCCAATAATTTTGGGTGGGCCTGTATATTGTTGACTGTATATTGTTTATTATGGGGATACGCTAAAAATTCACTGGCTAATAGCTTATAGCACAAGTCATGTGTTATGCACCTTAAAGAATGGAGTCTAGAGGCTTTGTCGTTATTAATATCGTCCTGCATCCCCCAAAAATCCTCCGCTGCATCCTCCGCTGCTGATTCGAATCATAGTGGTTTTGTGAAATTGTTGCCTGTTTTTCACTTTGTGTAGCTGCTATATTTTAGAGCCAAAATAATAGCAGAGCTGGTAATCAACAGATTACTCTGGGGTCCTGAAACAACAATAACTCCTCTCAAAGAGAAGAACAAATTTGTTTCAAGAGCCCGGCTGAGTACACAAGAGCTATTTGAAAAAAAAACTTCTTTAATAGATCCCTGAGCTAAAGCTAAATCCCTTTCATAGATCACCCTGTATCGAAGGAATGGCCAAGTGCTAGGAGGATATCATTATAGATGACCAGGCATGCGTCTCGGCGTATGTCAGCACTGCGCGTGTTTGTTTGTTTATTCTGCACAAGCAAGACCCAAAATAGATTCCGCTTAGATGTGTAGAAGGAAGCATCACGGGCAGTGACCCGCTGGAGCCGCGAAGGCCGTTCAAGAGCTGCATGTGGCTTTGACGGGTTCAGCCTGGGTCATGTCACACAAAAGGCTTGCGGGCCTCGTTAGTTCCCAGGGGTCAGTTAGAGGTTAGCATGGGGTAGGACAGGAGAAGCTTGCCGGCCTCATTAAGGAGAATCTCTCAGCTCCCTTGGAGGAGGGGAAGGGATGAGTGTCTGAGTGAGCGAGTTATGATATGATATATATGAGAGGAAGGGAGAGTGGATAAACAAGCACAGGCAACTTCAGCGAATGAAAATGCTGAGAATAATATTAAAGAATATGACGGTTATGACTTTTTGAGAAAGTGTGAATGTTTTCTGTGCACAGCTTTTAAACAGAGCTGGTGTACTGAAAACTACAGCAGGCACATAGCTCTTTTATTTATTTATTTTTTTGTATTTCTGTTTTAATGAGTCAGAGTTTTTTTTTTTTTTTTTTTTTTGCTTGAGGTGTAGGAGCGTGTTTTCCAGCTCGCTTGGTACTAAAATGAGACGAATCGAGCAAGTGCAATTATGAAAGCATTTGTCCGGCCCCCCTCCCCGGCAATTCGATTCAGTTTCACTCACCTCAATCTCTGTCTCGCTCTGTTTCTCGACATATCTCCTGTACTGTATGTTAACCAAAAAAATTGTATGCACGCATGCAATCTGACAGACAATACATCATGCATTTCCTCAATTCTAGCCTCTCTTTACTCCCTCTCAGGTTTGTGAGCTCTCTGTTAGAAGAGCCCGAGGTGGCCGTGATTGGCGCGGGACGGGGTCCAGCAGGAAGCATCATCCATAAACTGTTCATCAGTGCTCAGCGGGTAAACACTCCTCCTGCTTACACACACACACACACACGCATATAGCCTCTATAGACTCTTTTCCGAGTCCTGGACTCGCATTGTGTCGCATGAGCCACTGCGGCCTCCAGGTCGAAGAAAGAGCTTGAGCAGAAAATTTCCACCTATTGATTGGCAGCCTGTAGGGGGCGTGGCTAATAAGCATGACAGACAAACAGTGAAATACATTGCACCTTGCTCTAAGCCAGGGTTGTCCAATCTTATCCAGAAAGGGCCGGTGTGGGTGCAGGTTTTTATTCCAATCAAGCAGAAGCCACACCTGAGTCTATTGAAAGCCATGATCAACAGGTGGATTCAGGTGTGGCTCCTGCTTGATTGGAATGAAAACCTGCACCCACACCGGCCCTTTCCGGATAAGATTGGACACCCCTGATCTAAGCCAATGCCTGTTTTTGCGGATTCCCTTTGAGCTCACACAGGAGAGCCGGTGTGTTATGTTGCATGTGTTTGAAAATGTTGCAAATATTATATCCAGGATCACTTAGAGCAAAATAAACAAATTTTCTTTTTGTCTTTCTTTCTTTATTTATTTGGACTTTCCACAGTATAGGGGTCATTCCTATCTCAAATGGTGCAATAATTGTAAAGTTAGTTGCTCGGCATTGCAAAACCACCATTTGTTTTAAATAATTTTTTACATTTTATTTTACTTGCTTTAACTATGATGGCCATCGTTGTGTCATGGCACACAACTAATTTTGTTTATACCTCCATTTGGTTATGCAGCTGAATGGTCCTTGTCCTGAACAAAAACTGATCTCTGTCTTCAAGTAAAATAAAAGAAACAATTCATAAAAGTACTCATTAAAAAAAAAAAAAAAAACATTTTAAAAAGTCAAGCAAGCTGCATTGGACCACTTGAGATGGAATGACCCATAGGTGATCATCTAAAACTGGAGAAAAAGCATATTGCTTACAATATTCTTTGCTTTAAATTTGCATGAAGTAACGCATCAAGATCCGAACTAGCGCTGAAGAACATTACAGCATACAAAATGAATAGTAAATGAGAAAAGCTATCATTCATAGCATGTACACTATTTTGCAATAATTGGAAAGACTGTTGGAAAAAAAAAAGTGCTCTCCCCGGCATACACGAGCTGTTTTTAGCTGTTCATCATAATTAACTAAATTAATTAAATGAAGCAGATATCTGGGTTTTCATTTAGAGTGCTTTAATGTGACACAGAGGTAATTTAACACGCTGGCCGAGCTACTTGTTTAAAAAGGAGAAGAAGGAAGAAAAAAAAAAAACCCACACCTACTCATCTCAAGTAGAAAATAAAAAAACGACTTGATGGGAGAACGTTTAGGCATAAAAGCGTTAAATTGTTTTTGAGATGAGGCCTTTGTAAATTTCTTTTATTCTGTGATGATTGCGTTTGTTTTGAGGAAATACTTTTTCCATCACATCGTCTTGAACCAAAGACAGCACTTTGGCCACACACATCTGACACGCTGGATCGAATAAGTTCATGCTTTCGATGAAGATGTATGAAGCTGGCTTGAAATTCAGGCCCTGGTTACACTAGTGCATTTTGGTATCGCTAAGGTTACGCCTGTCGTCTTCACTACTCTGGCGTTTTTGACCCTCGAGTTTTGGAAACGCCAAAGACCCCGTTTTAGTTCGAAAGTCCACCTCAGTCTCACAGGAAAATAATTGCTCACTTTGTCTGCGGCACGTTCTTTTTTTTTGTTGTTGTTCATAACAATTTTTATTGATTCTCATACACTTTTCAGAGTACAAGAAGATATATTGGGGCGGCTGTGGCTCAGTCGGTAGAGCGGGTTGTCCACTAATCCACTAATCGTAGGGTTGGCGGTTCGAATCCCGGCCCGGGTGATCCCATGCCGAAGTGTCCTTGGGCAAGACACTGAACCCTAAGTTGCCCCCAATGGCAAGCTAGCACCTTGTATGGCAGCTCTGCTACCATTGGTGTGTGAGTGTGCTCTCATTAGTAAGTCGCTTGTAAATGTAAAATGATATTTCTGTAAAGCTGCTTTGAGACAATGTACCATTGTAAAAAGCGCTATACAAATTGATTAATTAATTAATTAATAATTATATATCAATAGAGAATCAACATTTTTTACCCCGATAACAGCCCCTCCCACCCCACCCAGGAATGTTTACATATGATTAATTTACTTATGATTCATGTACATGTGATTCATTTTCATACATGCATACAGAATCAAACTTTTAACCCCAGTAACAAGGCAAGATTTATATATGATTCATTTATATATGATTCATTTATATATGATTCATTTATATATGATTCATTTATATGCCATTTTACATGTGGTTCATTTACACTTGATTCATTTGCAGCACGTTCTATATAAATATCAACGTTCTGGCTCAAGTAAACTTTACCTTGAATGCTCTCTGTGTGACTTTATGCACCAACGTAGAGCCAAGCTAACCTCTACCACAAATCTGAATGAGATTGATATGTAATGCATTATTTTACCTCTTTTTTTTTTTTTTACATTATGCGTAAAGTTTGATTAGACATGTTGGGCTCTTGGAGCTTCTCTTCTACAAACACAAACATATGGTAAGGTGCAGTTCGCTGAGGGGGAAAAAAGAGAAAATGCTAGAATTAAGTTACATTTTTTTGTTGTTTTTTACATCAAATAAGATTTCATCTTGTGTTTTCAAAACTTTCACCCGAGCTGAGGACCGAACCCGGGCCTCTGGTGTTGTGAAACGGCAACATCACGCACGTCACTATTGTATCGCGCATGAATTAATCAGGTTCATTCCGTTTAATAAGCTCATGTTAATACTCGGTCCCTCCAGTATTCCGGCGTTTTGCAAGCACAGAAACGAACACGAAATCAAGGAAATGCTGCAATATTCGGAGGATTTGGGCCGAGAAGCGTCATGCCATCTGGCAAATTCGGCCAAAGCCCTCTTCGATTCATGTGTGTCGAACATCAGTACAGCTAAAAGCTCTCGTTTACCAACAAACATCACTGAAGAAGACCGTGCAAAACAATTTTATGCGATTTCACAAATTCAAGTAGTTTTCCGTAAAATTTAGTAAAAGCGCAAAATCAATGCTTTTTTGGTCGCAATCACAAATAAAAACTTTGGGAGATCCTGTACAGAGTGATTTACTACATGAATTGGTTGAACTCACTCTACAATTCTGTAATTCGAACTAATAATGAGAGGTCTTTAAATTCAATTTACCGTATTTTCCGCACTATAAGGCGCACCTAAAAGCCTTAAATGATCTCAAAAATCAGCCATGCGCCTAATAATCCGGTGCGCCTTATGTGTGGACTGAGTTCCAAAATCTGTTAAAACGTTGTGCGGCTTTAGTTGGCATAACAACCGTATGCGCCTTATAACACGGTGCGCCTTATGTATTGGTCAAGTACAGAAATGGACCCCGTAATTGAGACTGCGCCTTATAATCCGGTGCACCTTATAGTGCGGAAAATACGGTAGTATAAGCAATGACATCAACTTCTAACGAAACGTCTTATGTCTTCTTATCTGACCAACCACAGTTGTTTTCCTTAGTGTAACACGGGTATCTGTATCTGCAGTATCCTAAAGAATCTACAGGATCAAAACCTATCTGCCTTTTCACGTGACTTGTTTTAGAGAGTGAAGTCGATGACCGTGGACTCTGTATTCAATACTCTGAGGCAGCATCTTATTCAAATCTCTTTCGGAGCAGAGGCTGCGAAAGTGTCCTCAATTAAATCGGTTCAAATCCGGTAAATGTTTTTAACTGAAATCAGAACAGTTAAAACAGATTTTGACCCCTTACTATTTGAGGTACTTTTCTGCTTTCTCAGCCAAAGCTAGATCACATGCCACTCAAATGGGAAATGGGAAAAGATGCGGCATGTGAAAGACTCCTTTAGTTCTGGTTGCTGTCCATTTCGTTTTGTTCAGACTTGGGCGAGCTGTGGAGATGCACAGATGTATCGGCCGATAATCAGTTTAATAAGTTTAAAAACATCCAATGATCAGGGTCGATTACACCCTGTCAATCAAAAGAGGCCGGGAAAACACATGGATATCATGCTGTGTGTAAAGATAACGTCTCTTGTGTGGAATGACGACAAAAACCGGATGCTGCAGCAGTGAAGCGGGAGTTTCAGCGTTGAGTCTAATTGTTGTTATTTTTTCCGCGATGCTCGCGCTGAATTACAGCCCAGTACACTGTTTACAGTGACAAAAAGTATATATATTACACAGAAAAATATATGTGTAGAGTAGTATATTTCATATCCAGTTAATGTATAAAAAGTTGATATTATATATTACCAGTTTGATGTCAGTGAAGTTGAAATTCTTGTTTGTGGAGAGTGAATGTGAGACTAACAGGAGGTTTTTATAGAATAAATTCAATGTTAATATGAATTACTAACATTCAATAAGTTAACAAATCTTACTTTTATCTTCAGAATTGAGTAATGTTAGAGTAATGTGTTAATGTTTGAGACCAGTTACTGTGAAACTACTTGATGAAATGGACAGAATAAAGTTTTTATTTGCATTTCCTTCAGAATTGTGGAATCTTTTCTACCGTTATCTGGTCATGATCACGGCTTACTCCTGGACGTCGTCCATGCTTCACAGTGGTTGCGTTTAGACAGTTACATGTGTAAGCGCTTTTGTCTTTACCGCTCCTACAAGCGTTGCGTTCGCAGAGCGTTCATACGACTCATACGAAACGAAATACTCTGAAAGATGGTCAGTGGAGAAAGAGACTCTGAAGCCCGTGTGTTAATAGTCTGCAATGTGTCTCAGTCAGAGTCCTGCAATCCCTTATCAGTTATGCAAAAATCTCCAGCGCGAGCGCAAAACGCGTGCGAGTTTTGCGTTGTGTTCAGATTAGCCGTACAGATTAACGTTTCGTGATTTAATGATGTAAGGGGTTTTAAACCTTATAAACAGAGGACCCGTTGATCTCTCCGGAAGATTTAACAATAAAATTTTGAAGGAATTTCAGGAAGTGCCGATACAATCCTCTGACTGGATTTATTATTTACCCAGGCGTCTAAATAATTGCGTTATACTAACACGGAATCGTGAAATTTTTTAATAGGGAACTAGCCCAAGAGATACAACTTAACCCAAAACTTAGTGTGGTTTAATGCACAATGCTGCAGGACTTTTGCTAATAAGCACTCTGTGTCACTAATACGCCTCGAGCAGTTTGAATTAGCGCTCATACTGGCAAGTTAACCGTTAATCAGATTAGAGGCGTTTATGGAAGATCGTATGGTGCAATAAAAGGAAAGGAATTTTATTTATTTAAGTGTTGAATTTCGGGCTTGTAGTTTAAAGTGCAAACTGAAATTTGAAATGAACTAAATATGTTGTGGCGTTTTGCAGACTCCATGATGCTTTTGGGCTCGAAACGTACACAGACACAAAGTATCTGTTCAACTTTAGGATATTCTTCTCCTTGGTAAACAGGCGAAGAATATTCCAGCAGTATTAAAATGTCCAGTGTATTATTTAACAAGGGTGTGTTTTGAGAAACGCCAATAAAGACATGGCTTTCCTTTCTTTAAGTAAGGACTCACTGAAATCGAGCTTGTTTGCCCAAACTCTTTCTTTCTCTTTTTCTCAATCAGTCTATTTTCTCTCTCTCTCGTTTTCTTTTTCCTCCCCGTCTGGAAGATGTATGTGTGAGTGTTAAATTATACCCTGTGTGTTGCCAAGCTGGAAATAGAAAGGCAATAATTATCCCAAGCATCCTCATGTAAATCATGCGAAATCAGGGGATTCAAATAAGGTGAGCTTTCTTGGAAAAGAAAGCGAGATAAACAGAGAAGGGGGGGGGGGATAGGAACAAAAGGGAAGAGGTGGAGAAATGTCGGACGCCTTGATTA
Source organism: Noturus placidus (assembly GCA_022414735.1). Taxonomy (NCBI): domain Eukaryota; kingdom Metazoa; phylum Chordata; class Actinopteri; order Siluriformes; family Ictaluridae; genus Noturus; species Noturus placidus. Next base: position 214,121 of record JAFFST010054965.1, on the reverse strand, counting down.
AAATTTGACCACTGCGCCGCAGGGATGAGCCGACTGACTCACACAGAGCTAGCGTGCGTGCGTGTGTGTGTGTGTGTGCATGCATCTGCATTGTACATGTATGCGGAGGTTGGATACCGTGCTTGTTTTAGCTGCCTCTAAAGATAGCATGGCATGTGTAAAAAAAAAAAACAAAAAAAAACACCTTTCTGAAATCTAGATACACACCGTGTCATGTCTTCTCATTTTATTTTACCGAACGCAGTCATGTTTATTGACGTGTAGGATTAGAAAAGATTTTGACTGTTGTTGTTCAATGAGAAAGTGAAAAGCTGGCACTTTGACTTTATTTCTTTTTGTGATTATTTTTGTGTGTGCATATGATTTTTGTTTGCTTGTTTGTTTATTTCTTTATTTATTTCTCTCTCCTAACACGGCTTGCCTCTCACCCTTTGCCAAGCTGGCTGATTCCAGTGATGAGGTAACCACAAGCAATATCCTCTCTCATCTGCCTCTTCCTCTTTTCTTCCTGCTTGGTTTTCGGTTGTCTGTTTTGGCCCACCAACTTCTTTCTCTCTCCTGGCCAAGTGAAGTGGGGGGTGGTGTAAAAAATAAAGAATGACACTGATTTATTGAAGGTATACAGATAATTAGTTATTAGTCCTGTAATGACCAAGCTGCAGAGGTGTAGGATGTCAGTGATCATTGCTCAGTGAGTCAGAGGAAAGTGTTGCGTGTTCACAGTCGTCTTTTGAACCGTTTCCTTTCATTTCTCAACCTATTATAAGCTCTGTCTCGCACTAATCAGTTATTTCTTTGCTCACTCGTCTATTCATCTCCTCACCGGTGCTGTCTAATAACAAGGGTTTTCTCTTGGACGTGGAGGTCAGTGTCGTCAAAGCACTCATTTGCTTCCAGCCCCCCCCCC
>JAFFST010054965.1:200113-211868 GCA_022414735.1 Noturus placidus | reverse complement strand
ACATATACACACACACGCACGTATACACACCTTCTACATGGGCATGTCGTGTGCAAACTGAAGTAAGAACATTAAGGCATTGTACAGAAAAGCCAAAGTGAAGATCGGATTTGCGGATAAAACAAGAAATAAAGGTTGTACATTTATGTATATCAGTGTTCACAGAAATAACATGGATGTTTATGGAGTAACTAGAAGAATAAAATAATGTTTCTTTTTTGGCAACTGTAGCCCTGTAAAATGATTAAACAAATGACACCTCAGCAGATAACGAACTCGTATGTATGATATAATATCACTATTTTTCACAATGATTATAGATGTTCATCTCGCAGTATGTGCCGTTTGTTTTATTGGACCAGTAACATGCCACAGTTTGTATGTTATGACAGTAAAAGTCTCAGTTACCTACAGTATGTACCAGGTTTAAAGTGCAGGTTTAATTCTATATTGGATATAAGTAGCCTTACAAATTTCCGAAGGTTGCGTAGTAATTGTAATTGCTGTTAATTGTCAAATCGCACAGCGCGTTTGATCAGCTAATCTTGTGCTAAGTCTTTTTTGTTTTATGAATACGAGTGAAATTGGACAAATGTCAAGTCAATATTTCAATCTTAAATGTAAGACATCCTCAATTTAACACTGTTGTCCTGAATGAAATAAAATATTTTAATGGCGCAAATCAGCTTGTGTATGGCCTCAACTAATGTGAAAGAATTACTGTATTGTCTGGATATTATCTGTTTCATTTTGAAAGCTGTCTTCAGTCATCATAAATTTCTGTGTTGCTCTGTGTGCATTATGAATGTGTGTGTGTGTGTGTGTGTGTGTGTGTGTACATATACAGGTGCATCTCAAAAAAATTTGAATATCGTGGAAAAGTTCGGTTTTTTTTTCCCGTAATTGAATTCAAAAAGTGGAACTTTCATATATTCTAGATTCATTACACATGAAATGAAATATTTCAAGCATTTCTTGTTTTAATCTCAAAGATTACGGCTTACAGCTCATGCAAATCAAAAAACCAGTATCTCAAAATATTAGAATAAAGAATCTATAATACAGAAATGTCGACCTTTTGAAAAATATGTAAATTTATGGACTCGATACTCGGGCGGGGCTTTAATCCTTTTGCATGAATTACTGCATCAGTGTGACGTGGCATGGAGACAATCAGCCTGTGGCACTGCTGAGGTGTTCTGGAAGCCCAGGTTGCTTTGATAGCGGCCTTCAGTACATCTGTATTGTTGGGTCTGGTTTCTCTCAGAGATTCTCTATGGGGTTCGGGTCAGGTGAGTTGGCTGGCCAATCAAGCGCAGTAACACTACGGTCAGAAAACCAGTCACTAGTAGTTGTGGCACTTGGACAGGTGTCCAAGTCCCGCTGGAAAAGGAAATAATCATCTCATTATCCTGCTGAAAAAGGCCACTGACATTAGCGAATACCATTGCCATGAAGGGGTGTATTTGGTCTGCAGTAATGTTTAGGAAGGTGGTCCGTATCATAGTAACATCCACATGAATACCAGGGCCCAAGCTTTCCCTGTAGAACATTGCCCAGATCATCACACACACCATCTCTATCATAGCCGGCATTAACTTTTTCAGCAATCTGTGCTACAGTAGCTCTTCTGTGGGATCGGACCAGACGGGCTAGCCTTTGATCCACACACGCATTCAGAACTGGTTTTCTTTCTCGTCCTTTACGTACCATGATTTGACCAGATTCCTTGAATCTTTTAACTATATCATGCATTGTAGAAGGTGAAATTCTTAAAATCCTACCGATTTGTCTTTGGGGAATGTTGATCTAGGGCGGCTGTGGCTCAGTCGGTAGAGCGGGTTGTGCACTAATCCAGCAATCGTGGGGTTGGTGGTACGAATCCCAGCCCGGGTGATCCCATGCCGAAGTGTCCTTCGGCAAGACACTGAACCCTAAGTTGCCCCCGATGGCAAGCTAGCACCTTGCATGCAGCTCTGCTACCATTGGTGTGTGAGTGTGCTCTCATTTGTAAGTCGCTCTGGATAAAAGTGTCTGCTAAATGAATAAATGTAAATGATCTCAAAGTGTTGGATTTTTTGCTGATGCATCTGTTGGCAGATTTCTGAGCCTCGACTCATCCTTGCTCTTGAAGGACCAGGCCTTTTATGGAGGCTCCTTATATACTATGATTAGACGATTGCCTCACCTGTTTCACATCGACTTCTCTTTCAACTCGTCACATTGCTATTAATCCTAAATTATTACCCCTGTCACAGCTTTTTTGTAACGTGTTGCATGCATCAATTTCCAAACAAACGTTTAACTTAAAAAAAACGGTAAATAAAAAATACTATGCAGTTGATTATAGGTAAAACATCAAAAACGTTTTTAGTTTAAATACAAGTCAAAGTACATTTACCATTTTCCATACTGTCCCAACTTTTTCGGAATTGGGGTTGTAGAGCAGTGTTCTGTGCCTGCTGTCCTGTTTTACTACATACTGTACTTCCTTGTGTTTGCACACGTTTACATGTGCACTTTATGTAAAAATGTATAGGTCTTATTTAGTTCCATGTCTTCTCATGTGCTTAGTGTTAGTAGTTTTATGGTCTTGGAGGAAGGTTGTTGCGTTTCACTGTGTACTGTACCGGCTGGATATGACTGAAATGACCATAAAAGCCACCTGACATGGATATAGAAATATACTTGTCATACAGACTTGGGGAAATGGCACATCATTGAATAGTTGGTGGGTTTGACTGCTTTTTGCTCCCAAAGCTGATATAAAATAAATAATTCTCCAAATGTCAAGAATAACGACTCCTTTCGACACCTTATTCAGCTCATGCATTATGAGAAAAAGACACTCAGCACCCGAATCGGACACTCTGAAACTTTCTTTTTCAGCACTTCTCTGAAGGGTTACTCTTCTGTCTCTCTCTCTCTCTCTACCTCCTGCCTCCTCATTTTCTTCTGTTACAATTGTGAACGCGAGACAGCTTGAGATATCATTGGCTTGGCACAATGAGATCAGTGCCGTGGGAGAGCGGTTCACAGCTTGAATCTGTGGCTGCTGGCTGGTCCCGTAGCGTTTCCCTAAACAGAGATATGGCTGCAAAACGCTTTAACACTCCGAGCGCCGCTTATCACTCACCCGTTCCTGTTGCCATGGCAGCGCTCAGCACTTCTCTCTCCACCCCTCCTCGGTTTCCAACCTTTTGACTTTTTCTTTTTTTTTTTTTTTATGTGTGTGTGTGTGTGTGTCTCCTTCCGATTTTATACTGGCACACACACTCGTGAGAAGTTGCTAAGAGAACGAAAAGGTGTGGGTGGCATTGCATACACACGCCCACTGGTGGCTCTGAGACGATGGACAGATTTTTCACAAGGGGCCTTGTTATTTTCAATTCCCTTTTTGTGTACCGACTGCCGTCCAAAATCAAACACACAAGCAATGTGGAGAGCAATATTGAGGAATCAAGAATGCAGTAATATAAAATAACAAGAAAAGGTTCGGAACTTTTCTCTCTCTCTTTTTTTTTTTTTTTTTTTTTTTTACTTTGTTCTAGTTTGAAAGCCTTCCTCCCTTCTTTAGTTCTGCTTCCAATCCAAACAAGCTACTACAATAACTGGGTTTGCAAATAACTTTGCTCCACTTTTTAAAGGGATGGCTCTTCAGACTGCTCTGCTTTTTCCCTCATCTTCTCCCCCAACACACACACCATGCCCCCATCCCCCCACCTACCCAAACCCCCCCTCCCAAAGCCAGATAGGCTTGTCATAAATCAAATCTGACTCAGTTCTGCTGAAATAAGTTCACGGAGGAAGACAGATGCAGGCCGGATAACGGCGGATTACACGCTTGCTAGCGCTTGTCGCTCCGTAGTGATTGAGCACTGCGGTAACTGTCAGCCTCACGGCTTTAACTCGGACAAATCTTTCCCACTCATCGCTCTGTGGTCAGAGTTACAGGTGGATTTTAGGCCGGAGATGGCACATTCGATTGACACAAGCTATGACTCCTTCCTTACTTTGGGCTTTAGGTCAAAAAAATAAAAATATTAATGATGCCAATACCTGAGAGGAGGAGGGGGGAGGGGAGCTAAGCCTGCTGTCTGATGATACATTTTTGCCATGTAGTGCTACATTTAGCATTAGAGTAAGCCCTGTTCTTCCCCCATCTTGATTTGTCAGACAGGCTGTACCGATACATTAATTTATCGTAGTAATCTCATGAATAGACAGACGTCTATTTTTAAACTTTGATCACACTCTGTGTGTACAGGCCTTTCGGACATTTTCCTGACAGTGCTCTGTAGGCGTATAGATCCGCCTCCGTTACATTACCAAATTACACATTGGCTCATTACGGCCATAACACCAGCCTGGATTTTTACCTGAGCAACCTAAATGATGCAAGTATTGGGTCAGCCTTGACCTCTGCTAATACAGGGCTAACTTTCAGTAAAGTTCTGTCGAGCTAAATGTAGCCGGGTGCTTGAAAAGAAGCATGACTCCCACGTGAAATAAGATTGCACGAGGTCCTGGAACTGCCAGGCTTTCTGAAAGTACTCGATTTTTAAGCAAAGTTCTCGACATCCTAACTTGGAAGACTGCCTCGTCTTTTAGACAGCAGAGCTTATGACCTGTGGGGGGGGTGGAAGAGAACGCATCAGGCAAAGTAAACAGTTTTTACATGGGATAGTTCTTTCTTTCTGCACAGCAACAAATTGCGTAATTGTAGACCTAATTTGGCGATGGTGAATCTGCACAAGGCCCATGCTGGTGGTTTTGACTCTTAAATGGCTTGGCTCCTGCCTAATGCTCTCTGTGAAAGGCAGACGCACAGATTAGTGTCAGGATTAAATGATTCCTGAATGGATCCAGATAGGACTGCGTGGGTGGTGCATGCTCCCTTTGGTTAGTGACGCTATGGATTTCGCAGCGTTACACCTCAGGGGCATTGTACGAAGCAAACTTTCACCATTATATAAGCAATGCACGGTGTGGGGGAGCGATTATACAACCAATCTTATCCAGGAAACGTGGACAAAAGGGTTGTGCTCGTTAAATGCAACACTCCATGTTGTGATTTTTATTTTTCTTTTCCCACTGATATTTTAAGATGTTGAAAATTGATTCTCCTCAGCTTCAGGGAACAGTTAGAGCTGAATTAAGAGTACTGACGTTTTGATTAATTGATGGTTGAGCGCTAATGGACTCTCGCTTGTCTTTTGGAATAAGTAGACAAGGGCTTACACGAAAGGGCAACGGCAGCTGGCTTTTTCCTTTCCTTTCTTTCTTTCTTTCTTTCTTTCTTTCTTTCTTTCTTTCTTTCTTTCGTTTTTTCCTTAATCACCTGCCAATTTAATAGGAACAGCTGTACCTCTGCTCATCAGCAAATCTTGTAGTGCAGTGCATCTGAAGGTAGAGGTCAAGAGCGTCAGTTAATGTTCACATCAAACATGTGTTAATGTGATCTCCGTGCCGATTTGAGTATTTTAGAAACTGCTGATCTCCTGGGACACAACAGAATGGTGCAAAAAAAAAAAAAAAAAAAGCATCCTGTAAGTGGCAGTTCTGTGGGCGGATTGGTTCAAGCTACGGTAACTCAAATGATCACTCTTTACAATAATGAATAGAAAATTATCTCGGGACACTACTGACCTTAAGGCGGATGGGCAACGTCAGCACAAAAGCACTTCAGATTCCACTCCTGTCGGCGAAAATCAAGAATCTGAGGTTACTGTATGCAACACACAAGAGTTTCTCAATCTAATTTCGATGAGCCTGTGCCCTCTGTATTTTTTTCACTGGACCTACGGTAAATCAACATCACCAACCATTCAATAAATACTGAAGATTAAGAGCTGAACTTCCCGTCCAGAGCTCGAAGATTTCAACATAGACGCAGGATCGCCTGGTTTAGAAAAAGGCCTAGCGTTGTGTTGTGCAAAGATTTGCTTATGATCGCCATCCATATCATTACCAGTGAAGTCAAAGTGCTACCATGTCTCTAGAATACAGACAGCCGCAGCGTGAGTGCTTGGAAATACCAGAGTGGGTCATGCGGGTGTAAACGTTGACATTTCGAAACGCGAGTCCAACCCAGTGGGCCAATTCACCTCTTTAGACATCGACGCCCCCGAGGGGGAGGGGGCAAAATCGATCCTCATTCCAGAGCATAGTGCTGGTAATTGGTTGGCACTCTGCCGTAGAAGGGTTGAGGGACACCACAGACCATAAAGTGGCTGTGAGTGGGAGTGACGATCACCCGAGTACTACAATAATGCACGATTGTATCAGTCCCTCCCTGAACATGGACCTCAAACTTTCAAAGTCGGCAGGTTGGATTACCAGGAACCTTCACCACACGGTTCTTAGTCATGATCTGTACAAATAGTATTTATTATGGAGCTGTCCCCTAAAGATATCAGGATGTCTCAGCCATTGATTTTTAGGAGCGTTTCTCCTGCAGGCTCTGCAGCAAAATGGCAAGCAGTAGCACAGAAGGAGTCATAATCACTGCAAGGGGAGAAGGAGGGGAAAATCAATCCGGGTTATACCGGACCCTAGGATCCTATTTCTTTCCAAACAGCTCTTGCCATTGGCTTATCCCATGCAATCTTGCTCTCTCGCTCTCTTTCTCTATCTCTCGCTCGCTCCCTTGCTCTCCCGCTCGCTCGCTCTCTATCTCTCGCTCTCTATCTCTCGCTCTCTATCTCTCACTCTCTCTCTCTCTCTCTCTCTCTCTCTATCTCTCACTCGCTCTCTCTCTCACTCTATCTCTCTCTCGCTCTCTCTCTCGCGCTCTCTCTATCTCTCGCTCGCTCTCTCGCTCTCTCTATCTCTCTATCTCTCACTCGCTCTCTCTCTCTCTAACTCTATCTCTCGCTTGCTCTCTATCTCTCTCGCTCGCTCTCTCTCACTCTATCTTTCGCTCGCTCTCTAGCTCTCTCACACTCTCTCTCGCTCTCTCTCTCTCTATCTCTCGCTCTCTCTATCTCTCGCTCTCTCTCTATCTCTCGCTCTATCTCTCGCTCTCTCTCTATCTCTCGCTCTCTCTATCTCTCGCTCGCTCTCTCTATCTCTCTATCTCGCTCGCTCTCTCTATCTCGCTCTCTCTCTCTATCTCTCGCTCGCTCTCTCGCTCTCTCTCTCGCTCTCTCTATCTCTTGCTCACTCTCTCCATTTCTTACTCTCTCTCTTGTTTGCTCTCTCTCTATCTCTCTCTCGATCTCTCTCGCTCTTTAAAACTCTTTATGTTCCTTTAAGGATCTGACAAATTTCCTTGCTGTCACACCCTGAATACTACGCTTCAACACTCTTCACTGGTAGTCTTGGTGTTGTCGCCAGTTTTCTTGAGGGAATATGTTCCACGCTGTTCCAAATCGTTTATCTTTTCCCAACACAAAGCAGCAGATCATGGGAGAAGAGAGAAGGCTGTGGTGATGTTTCTTTGCCCCATCTGCCTGTTTCTGTTTGCCAGCTTTCCAGCTCCGTGCTCTTTTTCCCACCCTTGTTCTTGTTGGGTATTGTAAATGTTTCAGCAGTAAAGCATTTTGTACCTTGCTCGAAATGTCAGGCATATCAGCTCTTTGATTCATGTGCCGCTTCTCTCTAACGTGTCGGCAGCAGTCTAATACCCTGGACCGCAGATGCATTTCAGTTGCTTTATTTGTCTTCATAACAGCGTCTTTACTTGGTTCCTGGGTATGTTTCATATTTCAATTTGATGTCCTGTTTTCAGGATTTTATCCCCCTGCCTGCACGTCTGATTCTTTTAGATCTTTGAGATCTTGGCTTTCGTTATCAAAATTTAACCTTGCACCTCCAGTGTGTCTGTCCATCCTGCTTCATAGCCCTGATTCATGGTTTGCATTGTTTATTTAATTAATATATGAAATTACAACCCACCTTTCATCATTTTTGCAAACTACGGTTAGCATGTATCTAAAGATACCTCGCTGGTAATGGATATAATGGCTGTTTGTGCAACATTTATTCTGCTGTTCATGCTCATGTATCGTTGGCTTTATTGAAATTGAAATTCTTTTGGAGGTTTTTTTGTTTGTGTTTGTTTTTTTTGTAAATGAGTGAGAACTAGAAACTAATGTACACAACACAAAAACAATTCTTGCGTTTTGACGTCACCTTTTCACATCAACATGGCTTTATTTGGCAAAATTGCTATTTTAAGATGCATTTTCTTTCCCCCACACATGCATATGAAACAATGAAGCTTCAGCGGTAAACAGTAAATATGCTTATAGCTTCCATTTTTCATTTTCCTTCTACCCCCTGCAGCACCAATGCTGCAACCCAGCGCTACATTACTTCCAAACTAAGTTTTGAATTGTTTGCACAGCACCTTTTGTTCCAGCAGCTGCACTCAGCCTTTGCTTAGGGTAGACCCATTTTCCAGAGTACACTGGTGAGAGCCTATTGACCTGCTTTGTTGCTGAGAGTTCCAGCTTTGACAGAAGCCCCTGCTGGCTCTTCTCATTGTTTCACTTAGACCACAATTCCCCCAGGAGAATGTCCACCTGCCATTTACCTCTTTACCAGTTACACACTCTGAACCATTTAACCATTTCATTTCCACCAGTATTAGACTTACACACAAGACATCTGGTCATTTTTTATTCTTCTTAGCAATTTGAGTATGTGGCTTCTTGAAGGAAAAAAAACATTAACCTTACTGTTAACATTCAATTAGTATCTATACCATTTACTTTAAATGCAGTTGGAAGTAAAACTTTACAATTGCAATATTTGTGGAGCGGCTGTGGCTCAGGTGGTCGAGCGGGTTGGCGGTTCGATTCCCGACCCACATGACTCCACATGCCGAAGTGTCCTTGGGCAAGACACTGAACCCCAAGTTGCTCCCCATGGCAAATTAGCGCCTTGCATGCTAGCTCTGCTTCCATTGGTGTGTGTGTGTGTGAATGGGTGAATGAGACACCGTGTAAAGCACTTTGGAACCACTACGGTTAAAAAAGCACTATATAAGTGCATACCATTTACCAATATTTAAGTGTCTTATTTTTTCTCCATTTCATTTTTCCATGATTTGATCTTGGCCAGTTCCCACCCACCGGTCTGGACCCCCCTATTATACAACCGCTACCAACCAGGAAGGGTGAAGGTGAATACCTGCTTCCTCTGAGACACATGAAGCCAGTTAACCTTCAGTGTGTTCGGCTGTGGCAGTAAACGATCTGCGAGATTTCCCGCTTGCAGTTGGGGGAGGAGTTCAAAGCGGAGCCGTCAAGTTGGACATTTTAGATGATGAACTAGATTTGATGTCTGAGTCTTACATGTACATGTAGAAACCAGAAGCACTTTTCACTGAATAGGTTAAGTTAAAACAGTGCCTGTATGTACAAGAAAGAAAGTTAAACGTAGGCCTGTATTATTTCAAAAACAATAAAGTTGGGTCGGTATTTTTTTTTTAAATTATTTTTTAAATCCGTTTTCTTTCTTAGATAATGCTCTCGTAGCGCTATCTCGGTTCTTTGACGCCATACATCGCAGTGACATGGCGTCTGCGCAGTCTCAAGGCGGACAAAAATTCGAACCGGCATGCACTGCTTCGAGTCAGCTGCCGATTGGTCTGCTCAGCGCCGCATGAAGTCAAACACCGCTCTTATCTTTTTAAACTGCTGCACAGGATATCACACATACAGTACAGATCATGGTGCTATCTGCCCTCTTCTGCATACATGAGCTCACAGAAATTCACGATTGAATCATTACTATGATTGACAGGTTAGAAAGAGTATGGCCAATTTTGCTCCCAATTTTCATAAATCTGATATCTAATGTTAGTGGACGGCATGGAAACGACTTAATTGGCATGTTTCTTTGTTTCGTTGACGTAATGATGCAGGTCCAAATCCTCCATTGATTGATCTCGGTGATTCTTGGTTCTACACCTACATCATGTTGGTACTGGAACCAAACCCATTTTGCAGCATAAGTTCCAGTTGTTTTTGTTGTGGAAAAACCATTTCAGAACCGATACAGTCAGTGGAAAAGGCTTGAGTGAGGTTGAAATGGATATGACCTTATAATTGAAGTCAACTGATTATGCTATGGTGTGTTGAATTTGAATGTTGATTTGGTCAGAAGGTGTTGATAAATTTTCTGTAACGGTAGTGCTGGATGCACCGCTGATATTAATGCACTCGTTTTAGTGTTACATTTACATTTATTCATTTAGCAGACGCTTTTATCCAACGCGACTTACAAATGAGAGCACACTCACACACCGATGGTAGCAGAGCTGCATACAAGGTGCTAGCTTGCCATCGGGGGCAACTTAGGGTTCAGTGTCTTGCCCAAGGACACTTCGGCATGTGATCACCCGGGCCGGGATTCGAACCCCCAACCCTACGATTAGTGGATTAGTGGACAACCCGCTCTACCGACTGAGCCACAGCCACCCTAGTGTTAATGCTTCTGTGGTAACTTACACAGCATCAATCATCCATACTGGATTTTGTGGAATTTTCTTGCAATTGTTGCAGCCAAACATTTGGCTTTTTTAAAAATTTGCGACGCAACATGCAAAGTTTTCTGTGCTTTTGTGTTTTTGGAAAACTACTTCAATTGAGGAAATTGCAATCGCATGAAATTGTTTTGCACGGCCTTTCACGGTGATGTTTGTTGGTAAATATGACCTTTTTAGCTGTACATATGTTCAACGCGCGTAAATCGACGATGGCTTTGACTGAATCCGTCACTGTGATGACTTCACACGAGGCTTCTTGGCCCACATCTGCGGAGAATCTACTGTAATTTAGAAAAAAATTCCAAGCTCTTCTGAACATTGCAGAGTTTTCTTGATTTTGCGTCAATTTCTGCGATCGCAAAATGCTGGAGGGACTGATGAATGGAGTTTAAAATGGTTGGTGATCTGGTGAAGTTTTCTAAAGATGTTTAGTTACTATGTTTTAGGAAGGAGTCTCCAGTGTTGATACTTTCACAGGTTAAGCTGTAATTAAGTTTTCCAACATCAGGACGGACGATGGAGTTTAAGTGTCTTCGAAAGCGAGAAACACAGAGAAAGGCTGGTGAGGAAATGACTATTATAACATTATAACATGACTGATTTGTTTCATGAACGTTCCACAACAATAATTGTAAACTGATTATATAAATTTTTTTAAATAAATCACGATCTCATTTTTTAATTAATAATAAAATTATAATTTCTGGAAAATTACTGTTGTATAAGATTAATACAACAGTTCAGAACATGCACATATTGGAAAATAATAATCTTGGACATGGTAATAGCTCTGCACGTCTCATGAGCTCTGCACATCACACCACCCCAATGTTGATTATTTTCCTATAACCGCCACGTCGTGTTTTATTTCGAATTTAATCAGACCCGGCTGTGATGTTTTGTGACACTAGAGGCTTTGAAGAGCAAACAGAATACGGTTTATGATCGTCCCTCCCACCCCCTATACTATATTATAATTTTAATATTGAACGGTCTGTCGAGAGATGAGAATTGTTCGTCAAATACCTTTTATATTGAAGATCATTTGAGACTGGTTATTACAGTGTAGCTACTCATATGTCTGAAGAACATATTGAGAGAGGCATTATTTATGTTATTATTCAGAGCCAGTGTCTTTCGAGATAAAGTTCGTTTCACAGTAACCTCCGTGTGCTCCTGGTTGTGCGCTAGTCTCTTTAGGATGGCAGGCCTGGAAAGTTTGCTGGTCCTGCTTTATCGTTCTATTAATTCTTTTGG
>JAFFST010054965.1:85501-103493 GCA_022414735.1 Noturus placidus | reverse complement strand
GGGGGGGGTAATGGTTTGGGGGAATCCGACCAGCAGTGTGCATTAACCGGTTTCCAGAGATTTTGTTTTTCCTTCTCTCGCATTCCCGCCTGTCTTTCACCACCGCAGGAGTGTCACACAATGAAGAGTTTTGCTGCACGGTGACATCTTGAACCAGTTCCGGCTCTCCAGAACAGCATCCTTCCCCTGCTCTAATGAGGATGGAACAGTGTCCACAGGAGTTCTGTCACGTTCCTCACCGCACAGTGAAGAAGGCTCCTCTCACCCCCCCCCGCCCCTTCCACCAACCCCCGCGGGACCTCATTAGGATTTTTCTTTCCCAGCCTGTGTAGGAATCGGCACGTCCTTGGGGAAAAATGTAAATAAACGCATTTGTCACTTCCATCCTCCGCCATCTTCACCCCACCCCACTTCCCTTATTTGAATTTTTTTTTCTTCATTTTTTTTGGCTTTCTCGAAGAAACATTGCGTTGTGAGGCTTAATTAGTAAGCACTGGCATTACGCTTTCTTTATTATGTAAATGAATCGGTCGAGTACTTTGGAAGTGTTGTCTCACAAGCTTTGTGCCAGGTGTTTCCTGACTGAATGCTGGGCGAGGGCTTTTTTTTTCCTTCTTCTTTTTCTCCCTCTTCTTTCTCTCGACGCTAAAGAAAAAGACAACTGTACTGTGAAATCGCAGGACAAGCTATAATTATTTGACGGATGATTTTTGTTTTTCTCACCCCTCCTCCCCTCCAATCTGCAGCTTTAGTGTCGGAGCGAAGTGAGTGACGGGACCTCATTCATTTCCTTTGTTGTTGCTTCGCGGAGAAAGTGGCTGACGGTTTTTCAAAACGAAGCTCCCGTCAAGCACGAGGACCGCGCTGCTTATCCTCTCACACCCATTTCTAGGGAAACCATCTTGGGGGCAGAAGACAAAGATGATGATGGTGTTGCTACCGCAACATTTGCCACGTCGCTGGGGCAGAATTGGGTCGGCGCAGCTCTCCTTGGTGTTTAGCAGCTGATTTAATATTGAAAAACTATCGTCCTCTGTCTTCGTGGCGGGTTAACAGGTCATGTTGGTTTTATTAGGCGAGCGGCAGGTCCTTAATCTGCCCCACCTGCTCCTGTGAGCCTTTCCCCCCTTCACTTTCCCACCCCCGTTTTTATGAACTAACGAGGTTCTGTGCCATTGAATAGTACAAGAGACCGCAGCAACCTTCATTTTTCCTTTTTGGCGTTGTTAGGCACTGCGTAACGGAGACCAACTTGGGCTGTTGTAACCTTGTTAAAAGTAAACACTTTTCCATAGTGAAGTGCACTTTACACAAAAACTCAACGTACAGATCAAATGAATAGATAAGGAATGAACGTAAGTATCTAGACTTTAAAATCCACAATAATAATGTAGCTCACCGTGTGACCGGCTGGGCGGCTGTGGCTCAGTCGGTAGAGCGGGTTGTCCACTAATCCACTAATCGTGGGGTTGGTGGTTCGAGTCCCGGCCCGGTTGATCCCATGCCGAAGTGTCCTTGGTCAAGCCACTGAACCCTAAGTTGCCCCCGATGGCAAGCTAGCACCTTGCATGCAGCTCTGCTACCATTGGTGTGTGTGAGTGTGCTCTCATTTGTAAGTCGCTTTGGATAAAAGCGTCCACTAAATGAATAAATGTAATGTAAATGTCCGATCTTGTTGAAAGTCGCATTTCTGCGAGTCAGTCAGAACGTCCATTCACTAGGTCATGAACTTGAAAAAAGAACCATCCAGTGCAATACCAATGTAAACAGCGGAGGCAGTGTAGCACCACGCGACACAGTACCCTCGACTCAACATATACGCATACCTGCGTACTACTCTTGAGTGTTAGAGTACAAACACAAACGGTTTTCCTATTACAGTTTGTGTTTTGGATTTTTAAAAAGCTCTTTAAGCCCACCATGAGGACTGTTTTTCAGTACTACTGTTCCGGGTTTTCGAATGTACGATGAGGGTTTTCGATTTGAGACTCGGACCACGATGACGGCTGAAAGTTTGAAACAGAAACCGAGCTCATCGGTGTGTTAAACGTCCGTGCGCATGAGATCACTAAACGTCACGGATGGACGGAGATGTCGCGACTCTGACATGCCATCTAGCAGACGCTGCTTGTAATCCTCCGTATGTACATAAGATGCGCTAGCGAGTATGTGAACAGTGGCACTCGTAGAAAGTGAAATATTTTTTTCGCCATTAGAGAGTAAAGCTATTGTATAAACATAAAGACGTGTAAATATTAAAACCTATTTTTTCAAATTTGAATACGGAAATCCTGATCCGGTTATAAGGGCGAAACGCTTTCTCATCACAAGCAAACCCCGCCAGATTTCGTTTACAATCCAATTGTTTTGATCGTAAGTATAACTAAGCCCAGTTATAAGCCCTAAATGCCAAATATGCCCGCGTTCATTTGTGCTTCTGGACAAAAAAGGACACAGTTGAAGACTCCAGCTGGGTTGAATGGACAGCCCAGCCAAATCGTATTATTCATTTTATTTTTTGTAATGCGCTTCACAACGCTATAACTACAACACACGCTTGAGAAACCAACCAAATACTCTATTAGGGTTGTAAAGCTCAGCATTCAGCATGATGCTGTACAATTTTCGAGTCAAGCTATTGGACGATACTGCATCTGGTCCGCTAAGATTTAGTAAGCTGTGATGTATACTCTATGTGGTCAAAGGTTTGTAGGCATCTGACCATCACACCTGTGACGTGCGGTGAGGTTTGTGGCTGGGGAGGCGCTGACTCTTTCAAAGTCAGATTTACAAATATATGAATTCAACAGAGTAGCATATGTTCACCATTCAACGGGCTGCCTGTACATCGACTTCTGGTTATGTTTCATATCCCATATCAGCATTCTTTACACACACATAGGTAAGGAATATATTTGGCCAAAGAAGGACAAAGTATATACAGTCTACAACAAAAAAAGACAAATGTAGTTTTATTCTTTATAATAACTTCATTTTTTTCTTATCTTGTTTTTATATTTATTTATGTATGTATTTATTATTAAAAACAGGCTGGTCTTTTATTTTTGTCGTGGACTGTACAGCAGTGTATGCATGGTCTTACCTTTCCTTGTAAATGAAGTCCATTCACCTATCCTTCTGGACAAACATCTCTATGACTTTGGTGTAAAAGTCCTCTTTACCTTCTTTTAGTTTTAAAAGTCTTCCGCATCGGTCTTCCATTAATTATCACTTCCAGTTTTGATTGAAAGTCCAATGTTGTGAAATGTTTTACTTATAAAATGTCACATATAAAATGTATATATCTTGTTGAGGATGCTGAGAGTGATCTAAATAAAATCATAATCTTCCATTTTTGCAGTCAGGGAAAAAAAAAAATAACCAGACTAATGCGGTGCACTTAACTTTCTCTACTTGACATGTTTTTGGGCTAGCATATTACCCACAATGCCACTTGTCTGTAATAGGTGAAGAACAACAATAGCAGAACAAGCCCGTATGCTCACGCACGCCCCCTTCAGTGAGGCAGAGGTACTGTCTGCCTCCCCTCAGGCTTTTTCACTGCAGCGTTTTATCAGATCTGCAAGGCTAATAAGTTATACACATACTCAAATGCATGACCTAGACTATGGAATGTGAAGACCTATAATAAGTGTGTACAAAGATTACATTAGTGACATAAAGAGAGATCAGTTGCACATGCTTAAATTGAGAGAAAAAAGAGCAGCTCGATCCAGTTTGCGAGGGATTGCGCAATCCGAGCGGAGGCTCAGCTTGTCTTTCCTCCGTATTTGAACAGGAAAATACAAAAATTCTGCGGTATTGACTATAAAAATGATTGGAATCATACAGCAATTACATTTCTATCGCAGATCAGTGGACAACTATTTATTTGTAATCATTATTTGTTTTTTTACATTTTATAATGACACAGAGGAGGCCCTGCCTCCCCTGACTGCCCGTCACTGCATCACACTTGTGTTTTTTGGTCTGAGGGTGCGGACGGCATTTCCAGTTCAGTGGGGTTGAAATCAAGGCTCCATGCAGGACACTCGAGTTCTTCCAACCTTAACACAGCGTGTCTTCATGAAGCTGTGAAGCTGTGAATTATCCAGTGAAGGATAATTGTAAAGTTACAGCATCCAAAGACGTTCTATACGATTGCGGGCTTTTACATTTGGGGAAGGACTGCATGTGGTTGTGATGGTCAGGTGTCCACAAACCTTTGGGCATGTAATGTATTTGACCAGCTTTGTTCAGAATCTGGGGTAGGCCTAAAAAAAAGGACTTTTTCTTTTTTGGTAGGTACCTTGCTAGCGCATTATATTATTTAAAATGTGTTTAAAAATAAGACTTGCTTTTCAAATCCCAGTTGTCCGTCCATATTTGATGATAATCAATGTATAATTTTTGCATGTTTTGAATCATCGGCCTTTTTAAAATCAGTGCTTTTTGATGATCCGAATCGTTAGAGCGTTACACCCCTGCGGTGTGATCCAGCATGCACTAATAACGGACGAGATTTTCAGAAACAGGACCAATCTAAATATAGTCCCCAGCAAGAACTGTTATATCACTCTCATGCTTACTCCACACAGTCACCTCACAGTTAAACCTATCCAGAGACGCCCGCCAGACTCCAGTTCTATATCCTCCTCGTGTCATGAGGGGAGCGAGACACAAAAGGTTCAGTTGTCCAAAGGCAATGTCCTAGATCCGAAGCTTTTTTACAAGACGATAAGGACTTGAGGAATTTCATGTACCGTATTTTCCGCACTATAAGGCGCACCTAAAAGCCTTAATTTTTCTCAAAAATCGGCCGTGCGCCTAATAATCCGGTGCGCCTTATGTGTGGACTGAGTTCCAAAATCTAAAAATGTTGTGCGAATTTGGTTGGCGTAACAACCGTATGCGCCTTATAACACGGTGCGCCTTATGTATTGGTCAAGTACAGAAATAGACCCTGTAATTGAGACTGCGCCTTATAGTGCGGATAATACGGTACTCCTTCCGTGTTTTTCTCTTTTTGTTTCCATATTAATACCCTCGCGTAGCTTACTCCCATAACGTTATCACATTAACGTTCTCAGCTTCTACTTTGTAGCCAGGTCAAGTAGAGTTAAAGCAAAGCATGAGCCTGGGCTGCACTTCAGAGCTTTGAGACGCTTGATTGAATGATGGTTTGTGCACCTTTCAGAGTGTGGTATGACTTCACCACCGACTGGAGGAGGCATCGTGTCGTTCATCCGTACGAGATCTCAAGAAGGAGTACTTGAAGGTGTGTTGGACTCGTAGGCAGCAGATGGTCTTATTAGATTTTGGAAGTGATCCAAATGGAGTCAAGGTCACAGCAAGGTCGAATGTCTAAAATGTTTTTTTCTTCAGTCGCTTCTTTCACGCTTGAAGTGTATTTCTGGCATACAGATTAGTAACTGGAAGGTAGTAACACGTTAACGACACCTGTTGGCGTCGAGTCAGCTATTATTTTGTATACTGTGCACATGCAGGCCTGGATTTTAAACATTTGGTTTGTTCTGCATCATTTAAACAACCACTGTGTTTGTTTGAAGATGACTGGATCTGCAGTCCTCTTCGAAAGTATTGGAACAGCACGGCCATCCATCTTCAACCGCTTACTCCTTTTCAGGGTCACGGGGGAACCTGGAGCCAATCCCAGGGAGCATCGGGCACAAGGCGGGGTACACCCTGGACAGGGTGCCAGTTCCAATTTTTTTTTTTCCTTTCTTGTCATACACCATAGACATTTGGGTTTGAGATCAAAAGATGGATATGAGCCGAGAGTTTAGGTTTTCAGCGTTTATATCCTTGTATTTAAATCTTGTTAAACAACTTAACATGGCACCTGTAGTGTCAGACTACCCAATTTTTAGGAACTGATTGTCTTAAAGTAAATTAGAGTAAATAACACTTAATATTTGGTTTGCACATCCCTCACACGCAGTAACTGCATCAAGCCGGTGACTCACTGACACCACCAAATTGTTGCGTACTGCTTTTGTGTTGCTTTTGCAGACTTTAAGCACAGCCTCTTTCAGCTTGTTGCTTGTTTCAGGAGGTGAAATGCATGATGATGTTCTTCCCAGTTAGACTGGATACATGTTTCTGTAAACTTGTGAATTCGTTCAGCTGCTAACACCATGAGTTCCATCATCAATAAAGATGAGCGAGCCCAAGCCATAACACTATCTCCACCATGCTCGTATGTTTTGGATCATGAGCAGATCCTTTCTTTCTCTGTGCTTTGGCCATTCGTCACTTCGGTTCCAGATCTTTTGCGGCTCATCTCAGTATTTCTTGGCGAATTCCAATCTGGCGTTCCGATTCCACGTTCATCTTTCGTTCTCAAACGCATGTATGTTTTTAATTTATAGCAAAAACACATTCGACATGGCTTGGCTGTATCGATACTTCTGGAGCGGACTGTGTTTAGGCTCGTCTGCTAAAACTGTCCAGTGATGTACAGTCCTGACTTGTGGTTCTAGCAGGCTCTCTTCATCTTCCGTTCTCCTCGTCTTCATATCTTCATTCTTGAGATAGCTGACTAAACCTGTTCTGAATTTGAACATTCTTTACCTGATGAGAAACGAGAGACACTTCCTGTCATCTGGCTGAGGATGCTGAGAATGATATATATATATATATATAATGGTGATGACTGTGATCAACGCTACATCGGTTCCATGATGTGTCCATATTCTGCTTGATTCCTTTACTGATGATCAACAGTGGTGTAATTCAGTACACAGATCGGACTTCAGAGCAGAACTCGGCGCTAAGGGGTAATTTCAGACTGTAGGTAATTAAGGACGATCAGAGTGTGCTGTTCTTCAGTAGAGTGCGCTGTCTTTACGGGTGTGATAAAATCGCAGCATTAAAAATAAAAAAATATGCCCATCTGTGATCGTTGTCTAAGTGTCTTTAATTGGTCAAGTATTTTAAGTGCTTCTTGTTTCCTTTTTAAATCATCAGTTTGCATGTAACCTAATGTAAACGCGAAGCAATGCTGACAAAAGGTGCGACCATCACTCTTCAGACTCCATGATGCATGCTTTTTGTTTCTTTTTCTCTTTTTTTTTTTCCCCCCATGGAGGTTATGCCACAGTTGTTGGCGGTGCCCTGATGCGTTGACGCCTCCTGCCCACTCGTGTATCCTTCATGCCTCTCTGTGCGCCTGTCAGTCTTCTCTCTCTCTCTCTCTCTCTCTCTCGCTCTCTCTCGCTCTCTCTCCACCTGAACTCAAGTAATAATCCTCACAGGGCCATCCTTCGTCAATTTTGCCTCAACAATTAGGAATGCGGTCCTTTTTTTTTGTTTTGTTTTGTTTTTTTGTTTGTTTTCCTGTCCTGGTTAGCTGAGCATCGTCTGGTAATTCCAAGCGTTGGCTTTCTTGAGCATCTTCAGGTGCCCCCCCCCACCCAAGAGTGCCTCCACGGCAGTGCTCCGAGGGGTTTTCATTGCGGACGGATGTCATCAGCGGAGGTGCAGGGAGCTCATTCGTTTGCCCCCGCACCTCTCGCAATCGTCTTAGGAATTGCCGTCCTGCCCTCTTGACCTCCGTGCGTCGAAAATACAATGCACGTCGAAGGCGTGAAGAAAGTGGCAAGGCTGCACGCGGTTTACGCTTGTTTGCAGTCGACATGGCTTCAGTCAGTGAGTGAGAAGGTGCGAGCTGTATTTTGCTCTCCGGTTCCAGTCTGTGGAGAAACTCGAGAGAGGCAGTTGCATCAGGATCGTGGCGTTTTTAGTGCTACATACATTGCAAAGAGAAAAAGAAAGAAAAAACGCCTAGAAATGATTTCTGAATGGTTGATGTGGCTTTCCATGTGTGACAAGAATGCACTTTATTTCATTTATATATTTATCTTGCAGAAAAGGATAATCGTTCAGAATTTTGAATGATTCAGTTTTGTTTTTTTTTAATCATCATTTGTGTTTAATTATTTATTTTTATGAACCTGTTTAATCCGAGCTCTGAATGGGGACCGCTCTGTGTCTCAGGTTCCTGAACACAGAGATTCACGTGAATTTTTATTGTTTTATTTATTCTTTCCCCCCGCCCATGTGATGGGTCGTGTATGTCCCAACCTCTGCTGAGGTGCACTTTTTTCTGACACACACACACCAATCAGGATATGGTGGTTTTGTTATATATATATTTTTTCGTGATAGTTTTTTTTTCTCTCCCCCCTTTTTGCAAGCGGTGGGGGTGTGGGAAGGTAAACCACCCACTGCTCCTCCCGACGCCCCGAGGCTGAGGCTGTATCGCTAATGAAGAGCTCAATTTAGCCAGTGACGTGCCTTCGAGCCGAGCCGCACGCTCTGACTGGCTGAGCGCGTCGCTGACATCACGCCGTCCGGCTGTTGATTTGCCGCTGTCTCCGAGGCTCCGGGGCGAGAGCCTCAACCATGGGCTCCTGCACTTAAGCACAGACGGAGCTAGCACCGCAGAGAGTGAAAGAGACCGAGAAAGAGCGAGTAGACGAGAGAGACCGAGTGGGCGAAGGGGGGCTGCTTTTGGGAGCTCGCTCGACGCAGCAGCCGGCACAGCCAATGCAGCCTCTGGTACTATGGAAACTAAACCTCTGACCAATGGAAATAATGGAGGCTACGATATGGCAGGTGAGTGTGTGCGCGTGCGTGTGTACGAGTGTGTGCACGCGTGTATGCGCGTGGACTCCGGAGATCTCAGGTATGCCGGACGAAGTGAACACAAACTTCTTCACTTGTCTATTTTGCCACAGAATGCGATGTTTGTGACCGTTAAATCTGCTCGTGCCTATAGCGAATGAAACCCACGCCATCTCGTCACGTTTCCGAGGGAACGTCTGGTTTTTGAGCTTTCACTCGAATAAATTGTCTCATGTCGTCTCTTATTTTCTCTATTTATATCACATTTCATTTTCTCCCAGCTTGTTGAATTTTATAAACATTGCAGATCATTTTTTCTATAAATATGTGCCCCCCTGCGCCGTACTTTTTGTTTCATTTCGTCTGTCAAAAATTACTGACGGCGTATTTATGCGCGAGTGTGGCAGGTCGGCTGGTTTTCATAGCAGGGTGCGGGTCCACACGCCGGGTTCTGTCCACACTGGTGAGGTTTTGGGACACAGGAACTTCTTGTGTGACCAGTGAATCTGTGCTTCTTTTTTTATTGGGTGATTTCTGGTCTGTTCATTTGGTTTTGCTGCTTTGTTGAAGAGCGAGTCAAGGTAATGGATCGTAAAGAGAGCAGGAAGTTGGTTTAAGGCTGTTACCTGGATGTGTATCTTACTAATGATAATCGTCCTTGACTTTTAAGATGAGGATCATTTCAATTCCTGTGGGTGTGCAGCTAATACAATAATTAAAGAGGGCACGTTTGTGTGAAGGTTATATCGACGACAGATCCGGTAACCTCGTCCAAATTAAATGAGCTGTCCTGCTGATTTCGTCCTTCGATTCTTGAGCCACGCTCTGGGCCGAAAGCGTTATTTGTACGCTCGACTTGCTGTAAATCAGGAGACAGATGGCAGCGCTTGCTCACAGAAGGTGGCAGCAAGTGGCATCTTCAGACTGACTTCCAAGTGATGATTTCCTTTCCAGCCGTGGCTTTGAGAAATCTCACCAAATCTGGTCTCGAAATCATCGTTTTCTAATCTGTACTCTGTAATATATGCGGTTTTTGTCTTCACGTTCAACTCCCTCATATGTTCCTCAGCTACATTTCCGTTGCACTTAGAGAACTAATCCACCTTTCATTCACTGTTTTCTTTCACCCCTTGTATTCTGGCCCACAGAGAAAGTATCTGCAGTGGGTAATCCGATCCAATAGCGGTTCTTGCCAGTCATGCATAACCATAATAATAATCGTCCGACAGCTCGGATGGGGTTTGCGTTCGTAAACGTGCGTGAAAGACGAGCGAGTGCTGAAAAGCTCATTAGGGATCGCGCTAATGTGTTGCCACAGCGTGACGCCTTTCCACTTCCACGTTTTTATGTAATGTAAACGAAAAAACCGTGTAGAAAAATGTTGTATACGTTTTGAATATTTTTTATATTTATATATATATATATATTATAATGTCCACCCTGTGTTTAAAATCTCTATTCCCTTCTGTCCTCAGTTCCATGTTTCACTTTGGTGCGGGTGCCTAAATTGACGGCTGGTAATAGCGCTCGTGCAGAACCAGAGCGTAACGAGTGTAGTTAGCGGCACGATAACGGGCCGACGCTCGTCTCGGTGTGTCGAGACGGCAAGTCGCGCTTACATCGTATTTGTCCGCACTGACAGAATCAATATACACGCGTGGCGGCCGACCCCGTCGCCGTTCCGTTCCGTTCGGCTCTCCAGAGATCGATTCCAGGCACATTAGCAGACGTGAACGCTTGAGAAGTCAAGCCACACGAACACGTTCTTGCAGCCGGTCACGGATGCGAGTTCAGCTCGAGGACGCTACCCTAACGCTCGAAACAGCATGCTTTCTTTCTTCCTTCCTGCCGTTCACTCGTCAGCAGTTCCCAGCGCGCCGAGCGTTTGCGAGCGCCCAAATGGGCTACAAGTCTGTTTTCAAACGCAGCCGCCGTGTCGATTTGGATGACACGCGCCAGCCAATTAACTCTAAACGTGGACACGGCTCTGCAGCTGTTTTTCCCCCCAGCTTCCACATAGACGGCTCGTTTTTTTTCTTTACTCTTTTCAGACACGAGCAGCCTTGAAAGAAAGAAAGAAAGAAAGAAAGGAAGGATGGAAGAGAAGTTTTCTTCTTTCTGAATCTGCTCATTTAAAATGAAAACCTGCAGACTTTTTTTTTATTCTATTCTTTTTTTTTTACAGTGTAGTTTTTTTCTATCTGATGTAAAACGTTATTTGGTTTAATTCATATATAACGGTGGTGTAAAGGTAATAATACAAGTTGGATTAAAGGGGGGAGGATTTACCCTTGTCTTCACGCTCATATGTTTAGCGTGACCCCTTTGGTAGTTTTGGTAAGCCTCGGGTATCGTCTCTTTCTCTTTTAAAAGCCTGCGAGACTGCTGTGAGGGTAAAGAGATTTGGGTTATGCGGAATACATTGAAAGGAGTCTATTTATTTATTTTAAAGGCGTCGTCTGAGTCCTCGAGAATGAGTTCTGAGAGCCGAGCAAGCTGTCGCTCCGGCGTTCTGTGCGCCCAGACGGTCACAGAGAGAGGAGAAAGAAAGTGGGAGGGGAGGAGAGCACTCTGCAGAGCGGCGGGTTTGACAGCTACCTTGCACCCCATAATTTTCAGAGGGTTAGCATAGAGATGTGTGTGTATGTGTGGGTGTCTGTGTGGGTGGGTGGCCGTGCTCTTTTGCACCTGTCCCTTCCAATGACAGCCCCCCCCCCCTCCTCCCCTCCAACACACGATTGCTCTCCCACCCTCAGGCTCCAGATCTCATGAATCCCAATCAGCCGGCTCCATCAGCCTCTTAAATAATGCAGCAGCAGCCTCCCAAGCCACATTAGCGTGATAAATGCGCGGTGCTGTCGGCGCTCGGCACCGCCGGCCGTTTGCTTAGCCGTGCCCTCCGATTCCAAACACGTCCCTTTGATCTCCGGCCTCATCAGAAATAAAGTGGAAGGCCGCCCACCTTGTTTTGAAACCCAACGCATGTTTGTCGGCTAAACCCGATACGCGCGGCGTGACATTTCGTTACTCTGTTTGACCCACTCGACCGCGTCCTCGCTGCACGCGGAATCGAATTTGCAGGTGTTTGGACGTGTAGCGCCTCTTCATTCGGTCAACTAAAACGAGCAAAGCGACAGTGAAAGGAAGTGGATATGCGCCTGGCCACGTGCTGGACTCGTAGCCTTTGGGCCGAGACACCTTTTCGGTTTTCAGCTTCCACGCACACTTGTGTGCGGTCTCTTCAGTCCTGGCAGAGCCATAAGCTGTTTGAGTTTTGTTTTTGGCGAAAAGGACTCCTTTGACTATAGAAGAGTTAAGCACAGCAGCGTTGCGGATGATGCTGGTCAGACGCAAAGCAATCCAAACGAAGGTTGTTTTTTTTTTTTTTTTGTTTTTGTTTTTCTCCTCCCCGTCACATTCAGCACTCATGTTTTGTGGCGTTCTCGTCAGCAGGTTCCTGAAGGGCATGAGCGCCTTGTCTGCGGCCAGCGCTGTTCTGATCTGGAGCCAGTGCTGGTGACAGGGACATGGGCCTCTTCCTCAGGGCTTCCAGCACGCTCAGCACAAGCGACGACCTGGTCCACAGCGCCACTGAAAGGGACGCCAGGGCGGCGCTACCACAGGCCCAGCACGCAGCACAACATTGGGTAAAAAATTATTTTAAAAAGGAATTTTAGAAAAACAAAAACTAAGAGGAGCATATATTATTGATTTTATCTTTTTTTTTTTTCTTTTTTTTTGAGAAAGGGTAGACTGAACAGAGAGAACCATCTGCGCGATCTGTCAGTGCTCCAAGAGTCTCAGTGGGACACGCCGCGTCACGTGGTTTAAACCTCACCCGACTCCAACTTGTTAATGGAACCTTTAGATTGACAGAATATAAATGAGGGGGGTTTTTTTTTTTGCTTTTTTTTTTTTTCTCATCTGAAGTTGAAGGTGATTTATGGGGTAATAAATGAATATGACCTTAGGGGTCATGTAAACTCCGCAGTTGTCCTTGTCATATAGGTCACTGCGCTGAAGATGTTTGCTTCAGCAGGTCGTTCGAAAACAACTCCTAGTATGGGAAAGCGATGCGGCAAGAATATCGTATCATGATGGTTGACTCTCTAAAAAAAAAAAAAACAAATCAAAGTGATATTTAATACCTATAAAAAATAAAAAAAAAAACGTAACACAAAGCGTTTTAAACCTTTTTGCAGTTTTGAAAATGCTGAATTTTTTTTTATTTATAGCAAAACAAAAATATTGTTCCTGCAGTGCCTCATACTGTGGCACTATATTGATATCATATTGACCTATTTTCCAGCTCTAGTTCGTATTCAATATTGTTAGACATGTCTGCTTTATTTATATTTTTATACGTGTGTGTGTGTATGTATGTATGTATGTATGTATGTATGTATGTGTGTGTGTGTATATATATATATATATATATATATATATATATATATATATATATATATATATATCTCTCATATTATTAATTTGGTCCAGCTTTAGATGTTTATTTAATGTCTTCTGCACTGCTGTGTCAGAATAAAAGAGCCATTTTAGATTCAGAAACCGTTTACGTTGTATTTTATGGTGTTAAAGTCTCTGATCGTTCATATCGCAAGCAAACGCTCGTGATCAGCCTTAATCAGTCTCACGTGTAGAAGTGTAATATCTAATTGTCCTGCAGGTCCCAATCTCCTGGTAAACGCTCCACGTAGCCTTCTCTAATGAGGATGTCTGATACTGTCACTGTAAAGGAGACGAGCGAACCCATGAGAGGTCTGGAGGCGGAGGAGACCGGCTCCGTTCCAGGCAGCGGCGGCCTCGGCAAACCCGAGAGCCGGGAGCACATGGAGCCCGACGGGAACGTGAACTGCTGCGACGACAAGAGCGAAACACAGGTAAACTTGTACCAGGAGCCTCTCCTTCTGTCCCGTTAACAAAAGGAGAACGAATGTTTGTTGGCGGTGACTTTCTTATCCTGGAACTGGAGAACGTTTCGGATCTAAGAGAAGGCTAGATGAAAAGCCATTTAAAGATGAGCATGTCAAATTAGCTTAAAAGTTAAACATGCTAATAATCACGTGACTAGTGAGGCCGCCTTCACGCTCCAGTCCGAGTGTGAATAATTACAGGATATCAAGCCACATGCACCATCACGTTCCATTTCCACAGATGTACAAATCGGAGCTATACTTATGTCTTTTTTTTTTTTTTTTTTCCTTTTTCCAGCCTGCACTTTTTGTTATTTTCTGATAAGACATCTTATTGGATTCCTGATGAGCGATTGCACACACACTCCACAATTTGATTGTGTTGTACAAAAAAAAACCCCAACCTCCTGCAATATTCTCAGGTTCATTTGCCCTGTGATCAATCATTTATTGATGGTCATGATTATCGCGGTCCCTCAAACAAAGGATTGCGCCTTGAGGTTTGTATGGAACGAGTCTTCTGAAGTAGAGAGGTCAAAAAAAGCAAACAAATCGGTTCAAACGATTGTTCTGATACAGCCCGGGCGCATGGGCCCGATGGGAATAGCACGCCAAACACGAGCGATCAATCGTAATGTAATTGTGTTATGAGAACCAACTGAAATGGATACACCTCAGCCAGCCCAGTGCAGTTTGTGAAGGTTACACTTCTGAAGGTTATGCCACTGCCTTCTATACACACATACACATATATATATATATATGTGTGTGTATATATGTATATGTATATATGTGTGTGTGTGTGTGTGTATGTGTATATATAATGTGTGTGTGTGTGTGTGTGTGTGTGTGTATATATATATATATATATATATATATATGTATGTGTGTATGTATTTATGTGTATATATAATCATTAGTATTTATGTATATATATTTATTATTATTATTAATTTATTTATTTTTCTTAGCTGACAGACACCTTGCTGCTTTTTTTGACGAGCTGACATTTTGCTCGCGTTGTGTGCCTCTTTTCATTTCATTGCACAAATTGTCTTTCAAATTCAGGCAGCAGAAACAGGAGGACCGTCTGACCAGCCAATCCGAGCTTATCCCCGCGCTTCCTCTGTCTTACCCTCTGTGAAGCCGGGGAGGGGAAGCACAGCAAGTGGCTTTATGGCCATCTGTCTCCCCCCTCCCTTTTCTTTTCGCAAGTCTCTCTCACAAGCCTCGCCGTGCACAACGCAGTGCTACCTGCTTCTTTTCTCTCTCTCTCTTTTTTTTCTTTCTCTCTGCAGCATGCGCACTTTTTTTTTTTTTTTTTTTTTTTTTTCCCCAATTCCGCTTCCCCACCCATTCGCTCTTGGCAGATTCGCACAGCATCTGTGTTCCCATGGCAGTTTTCACCAAGTTCTGTATTCGCCGGATCGCCTGCACATTGCTTAACGCCAGTGCCAAACACTCGGGGACTTGGAGATGCTCAATACCCAATTAAAGCCGCATAAGCATCCATCATAATTTTGTAAGGCCACCGTGTTGCTTATTAACGACGGCCCATGTTGTCTGTTCGAGCTTTCCAGAGTACAAGACGGACAAAACGAAGGAGAAGCGGAACGAGGGCTGCCCCTTGACGCCATCTCCTAGCTTCAGCTGGGAGTATGCAGACAATTCACACGCCTTCTCGACACATTTCCAGGTGTCCGGAATGGCCGTGTTGCAAAACGGGTCCTTTTCCCCACGTCTTTGTATTTCACACTATATGTGTGAATGATAGGGATGCGATGTTGAGCAAATTTTCCCATCGGTTTGATCGACATGGGACAACACCGGTAAAACCGGTATCACCGAGGGGAGAGGTGCTTTCTGGCGCTTATGAATGCCAGTGTCGCCCTGTGTTTTACTTTCGCTTTCAAATTAGCAGTAATTTGGGTGTGCCAGTTGCTTGAATGGTGGGTTCATTATTATTCTTAGGAAAAATATATCAGAACAGTACAATAACAAACTCGCTTATATTAAACCAAATTTTCTGCCGTCGTCTCGTCAGTCAGCTCGCCTCACTCTCGTCCAGTGATGAATGAAATCTGATGCGTGTTGCGACTCGAACTCATTCGGCTCATGCTGAATTGAGCAGACGCGTTCGGTTTTCAATCGTAGCGTCCGTTCTCTAACTGAACAAAATGATTTTTTTATTACTATAAAAGAGCAAAATGACAGTAGGGGTGGTGGCTTGGGGGGAAATGATGTAATCACTTTTTATTTTTTTTATTTTCTGTTTCTCCTTCAGTTCTTGGTGTTATATGTTTATAGTATTTATTTGGGTTGTCCCATCCAAGTGAAGGTGCTCCGTAAAGCCGTGAACGTAGCCATTTGCTTTCAAATCCAGCGATGACGAGGGTTTTTCTCATGGATCAAAATGTGCATGGTATTTATGACCCGTTCTAAAACCATCACTGTTTCACAATAGCTTTGTTCAATTCGTGTACCAAAATCTAACTAGTGTGGCAGTGTGCTGCGGCTACTTAGCCAAAAAAAAGCATAGTTGCTTCGTTTAGTTCTGATCAGCAACGCCGAATTGTTCTTCTGTGCATTTAATAAGCCTTGTATATGAACGAACAAGCTGGGAGCGGCAGCAGAGGTACCACTGTAACACGTTTACAACAGTAGCAGATTATCAGTAAGTGGTTTTTCTCCCCAAGTGCCTGGTAGGTGCAATAAAACCCCCGTATAAGGTGTATGCATACTCCAGTTTTTACCACTGAGAAATGCAGGTTGTTGTGATATGATTATGAATATGAAGTCCAATGGGAGGGGGTTGTGAATTTTTTTGGGATGTTGTAGCTGGAAACAAAAAGGCATTAGAACCATTGTATCTGGGGGGGGGGGACATATCGAGGAAAATATATGGGAATGTATTTTACCTTTAAGTCAAAGTAGACGCCATCGTACGCTCATACGCAGTCACTAACCACGACGCTGTAACAACTTCACGGTTTAAAATGTTTCTGTACTCCACTCTAATTGGATGACTTTTTGGAATGAGGGACATCAAAAAAATATATAGATATATATTTTTTGATGTCTGAAATGTACACTATATGGCTACAAGATTATGGACACCTGGTCATCACACTCTCATCTAGAATGTCTTTTGTAAGCTGTGGCTTCATAAGTTCCCTTTACTGGAACTGAAGAAGTCCAAACCTGTCCCAGCATGACAATTCCCCAGTGCACAAAGCGAGCGCCATGAAGACACGGCCTGTTCAGGTCGGAGTGGAACACCTTGACGTGAGCTTAGCCCCAGTGAAACACCTTTAGGATGAATTGGAACACGGAATTCACCCCAGCGTCAGCGCCTGACCTCACTAACGCCCTTGTGGATGAATGAACGCACATCCGCACAGCCGAAAGCCTTCCCAGAAGAGTGGAGGCAAAACGGGGAATAAATCCTGAATCTGGTCAGATGTCCAGAAAGTTTTGGCCGTATAATGTACAGTGGGTTAATTACATTACGTTAGTAAAAGAAAAAAGAAATAAGTTGCACGTTGCTCTGCTTTCAAATCATTGTTTCTAAAAATGTTGCTGATGCATGTGTATTTTTAGTAAAGAATGGTTTAGATCAGGGGTGTCCAATCTTATCCGGAAAGGGCCGGTGTGGGTGCAGGTTTTCATTCCAACCAATCAGAAGCCACACCTGAGTCTATTGAAAGCCATGATCAACTGATTAAACAGGTGGATTCAGGTGTGACTCCTGCTTGGTTGGAATGAAAACCTGCATCCACACCGGCCCTTTCGGGATAAGATTGGACACCCCTGGTTTAGAGCAAGCTGTAATGTCTCATTAAGTACGGTGTTGTTGTGACTGATGGATGATTCCGGCGCGTAATCCATGTGCCCCATTTTGTCTCATTGCCTACCGTACAGCGGCAAATACCCGGACAGAGCGCAAAACGGCCCAAGGTACAGTGGCAAGAGGCATGTCCTTAAATGTGTTTGCTCGGTTGTTTTGCAAGATTTGTGTTGTGCATCATGAAGCACTGTTGTTGTGTTTTGTTTGTTTGTTTTTTTTATATAAATAATCCGTATGAACGTCTGTACTATGAAGTTCACTGTGTGGTTTTTATTTTTTTCTTCCTTTTTTAATATACAGTGGTGTGAAAAAGTGTTTGCCCCCTTCCTCATTTCCTGTTCCTTTGCATGTTTGTCACACTTAAGTGTTTCGGAACATCAAACCAATTTAAACAATAGTCAAGGACAACACAAGTAAACACAAAATGCAATTTGTAAATGAAGGTGTTTATTATTAAAGGTGAAAAAAAATCCAAACCATCATGGCCCTGTGTGAAAAAGTGATTGCCCCCCTAAACCTAATAACTGGTTGGGCCACCCTTAGCAGCAACAACTGCAACCAAGCG